>APFE031102997.1:111583-183288 GCA_000404065.3 Pinus taeda | reverse complement strand
TCTAGAGCATTCTAGAAGATTGTTTGACGTGTATTGAGCGCCTCCAGATGGTTCATGCATCCCTATGAAGAGGAACTTATCCCATCAAGGGAGGAGCTACCCCATCCAAAAGAGGGAGTATCCCATTGATGTTGGACCTGAATAACTTCCTCTAGAACACTATAAATACAGGCACTGGGCCAGAGGAGGGGAGGTTGAAAGTTGAACATTCCAAAGGGTAGATGCTGCTGGAATTAGGACTTCCTTGTAGAAGCTTGTGAGGATAGATTCCCATCCTTTCTTGTTTCATTTGGAAGTGGGTGAGCTTATCAAAGTAAAGGAAACTCTTGCTGGACCCTGGGAGGAACTTGCACAACACCAAGGCTCATGTTGTAATGGTTTCTTTTGTTTCCTATTAATACACATAAGTCCATTCTTCTCAACAATTTGTTATTAATGAGTTGTTTCATATACTCCTTGGTCTGTATGTTGAATATGTTTTATTTTATGAGATATTCAGGTGCTATTTAATCGTTTGATTGTTCGTGAATGCAGGTTTCGAAGTGAAGGAGGAGCTCATCCGGATCGACGAGGCTGGACTACTACAACAGCGTTGGACTACAGGTAGGATCTAAACACTGGATTTCTTGTATGGTAAATGCATATTTAGAGAAGGATTGCTCTTAATTGTCTTGTTTGTCACTAGAAAGTCTTAGGCTTCTAGGGAGGTTGGTTTTGTCCGCAAGATTAACTCTTTCCGCATGACAGAGTTACTCATTGAACAAATAGTGGACCCTTATACAATTTTTAATAAGACATGATTGATAGAGATAAAGGACAACCTTGGACCATTGCGAATGGTGCCATTCATTTTAAAAAGTTGCGCCTATTTATGATTTTAATCTCTACCTATTAAACAAACTCTTCATCATGGGCATGCATCTCCCTCTACTTTGTCATGTGGGTTTCTGCAAAATTTATGGTGATGTTTCAAACATTTATTGGTTGAGAAAATAAGTTTGATATTAAGTAAATTGCGGTTGAATGTGACACTTTCTAATGACATAATGTGGAAACTATTCTTTATCGTGATATTTACCTCCTCAACCCTCTGCCTTATTGACCATTTTGGTATTCATTAATATCCCTCCTGAGCTTTGTTGCAACAGTGCAATTTGTTTGGGGTCTGATAAACGATTCATCTATTGACACTATGGAGATTTCCTATCAACTAATGGCGGTGGATTTCCATCTCAGATCATCAGCCTGTTGAGTATTCACAACCTTCTTGTTACGTGCTTGACCCTTCATAGCTTTCGCGGCTTTGGGCATGTAACTTAGGTTGTGATCCCTACTAGGTTTGCCTTCTGATGGACTCTTAGTTTTACGAATCCATGGAACTGTGACCCAATTTGGAACCTTTTTTGTACAACTTATACTCAGTAAATGATGACACCATACATTAAATACTACAACAATGACATCTATAACAACATATTCAACAAGCTCCCCCTGAAATTGACATCAATGACAACACATTCAACATTATTTTCCCATAATTTGTGCAAAAGGCCCACCTTTTGAGGGCTTATGCCCTATGTTTTGTAATGTGGCTTCAATTTGTATTATTTTGAATTAATTAATTTGTAGTGAGGGCCATTTGAATTCCCCTCATTTGGCCAATTTAGGATATTTTAGGTTAGAAAATTAGTATTTTATTACGAGGGAAGTTGAGAACCTCTAGAGGTGCACTTCCTCTTATTTTCTCATGGATTTTTGGGGGAGAAATCTCATAACAATCTAAAATTTCTGTGATTTATCCTTATAAGTTTTGGCTTTGGATATTTCAAATGAAGCGAATTAGCTTTGGGAAGATATGTTTTGAATAAAATAAATTTCTTTGGATTGTGTTAAAGCCTCGAAAATTGGGTCTACAACAAGGGGGATACCCGCCTGGTCCAGACCTTGGTTGGCAGCTCCTTTTCCGTTTCGTATGGTGGGTTGGACTAGGGATATGGGACCAGTTTCCCAATTTATGAGTATGTGTGTGTAGAATTTGATATTTTTGATCTAACAGTTCCTAATTAAGATTCTCTAATTCTAACTTTAATCTAATGACATGCAATTGTATTCTAATAAACAGAAATATCTAAGTCTATATTAACCTGGGTTGTAATCTTGCTGCTATGCGATCTAAAATGATTTCAAATAACAATCGGTAATAAAGATCATTCAACTGTTATAAGAAAAGAATTCAATATAGATGAACCACTTAGTATAAAAAGTTAGACGAAACAGTTGTGAAAAACATATCGCATAATAAGCTATTCATACATTAAGCATAAATAAATAGCTATCACCGTACAAAAGTGCCAAATGATAACTCGGCATTCACACATTAATATATAAACAACTAAACTTGAATATCACTTTAACACAAAAGATAGAAATAGTTAAGGGATAGAAGTACCATTTATAACTAGTTCTACTCATGAGCTTCAAGCGATAACGATTTATCTCTTCTTAATCCAACATCCACTAAGAGTACAGAAGTGCAACATCAATAGCAGATATCAAATGCAAAAATCAATAAATCCTGTTCCATTCATTCATCAAAACCTCCTCGGAGGGTGCAAAAGTGCATGTTCTGAACACAGTTTTTGATAAATTTCTAGACCCTTCTCTAAATGCATGAGAAGGGTTTAAATACTACTAACTACATCTAAAAATAACTTATTTACAAAAATATAGGATATGGTTGAAATGACCTTCCTTTCTCTAGGCAAAAATAAAGCAAAACTATTTCTAAAATTAAATCTAAAACTAACATCTAACTATTTCTGTATCTGCTCCTTAACTTCGCAAGCATTCAACATTTGTTTGAGAAGAGTCGGTTGGCCGACTTCAGCCTTTAATTTTCCTGTGAAAACGGAATCAGCAAGAGCTGGTGCCATCTTTTTGGCAGAATTGATGATGCTTTTGAGAATCATACACTGGCTGTGTAGTTTTACTACATATGTCCAGTAAGAATCCCAATTCAACTTAGTTAATCCTTTGATGAATTTTTCCTTTTCTTGAGCCTTCTATCTCCAGCTTGTTTGCAAGTGCCGTACCTATACACATACTACTTTGAGGATATTTCTGACCATTACCATTGATTTTCGGATTCAAGTTTTACCTTTTTATATTTAACGTACTTTTTCCGAATTTCTGGGGCTTACGGGTAGTTGAGTAATTAGAAGCTTTCCATTTCGAGAAGTTTTACCCAGCGATGCGCGATTAGCACTAATCGTGCATTGGAAACTGCCTTTGTTTCTTGATCCTGGTTTCCTTGGTGCGGTTTTTGCCTCTTGATTGCTTTCTTTTAGTGGCTGTGAAGCTCACATTTTGTGAAAATAATGATTCTTTAAGTTCTTGACCTTGACTCCTAAACTGTCTGTTTTTATGTCAGTGCTGTCCAGTACCCATTTCACCATATATGTGTAGGGGGGAATTTTGGGCCTTGCTGCTAGTCGATGTGGGAATGAACAAGCTAAATCTGCAACTGATGCCTCAGAAGAACCTTGTGAACCTGCAGTAGCTGTAAACTCCATTACCTTGGGATTCTCTTCCTCAAGTAGATTATACATGCTTTCCCAAGTGGTAATACCCGCGTCTCTGTTGCATGTGGTGTCTGTGTACAAGGGCGCCATTTCTTTATGTTCAGACATCGGAGCCTTTCCTTTCTTCCCCATAGTTTCCTGTATATTGCTTTGTATAGTTCTTTGTTCTTCATTCCTGTAGTTTACAAGTAAGGTGGGAGTAATGATAAGGAACAATGACAGGAAAGATTTAAATGCCAAAGACATGCAAAAGTATACCATCTTACGTGAACTGGCTCTTCGATAAACACAAAACCATATTTCATTAACAACTGGCAACTAACTCATTAATTAGCATTAAAGCACATAACCAGGTCTTGTTTTATAAAAAAAAGTTTTCTCGAATAGTGAGCCGAAAGATTTTGCGATGGAGGGATTTTGCGATTTGGTTTGTAATATCGCAGATCGCTGCATCGCATTATCGCAAGATCGCAATATCGCTATGTTATTATTTCGTAAGATCGCTTTGCCGCTCTATCACAATATCGCGATATCATAATATCGCATGGTTGCAATATCACATAATCGTATTATGTGCCCATTTCGTGTTAATGTATTTCTTGTGAGGTGCGATTTTGCGATATGCGTCATCGCATATCGGCGTTTTCTGTGGTTTTCAGTGTTAGTGCATTTTAAGGCATGCGATGCGATATATATGTTTTCTAATATGTAATCTCGCATCGCAATCTCGTAATATGAGAGTTTGGCTTGTAAGAAGACATCCTATTATCCTTTCCGCGGTGCAATATTTCTTAAGGAGAGATCTTATCTTTCCTCATCATAAAACTTAAGCTTTTTAGATTTTTCAAAGGTATTTTTCTAAGTTTATGATGGTAAGTTTTATTTAAAAAAAAATACAAGCACTAATTCATTTTTTAAATTTTTTGACTAAGGGTCCCCACTTATTTAGTATTAGTAATAACACTAATTAAAAAGGGGGGTTGTTGGTGGCCACAACAATTGGTGGTTCACTTGGAAGAACCAGTTATCTCTGCCTTTCTTTTGAATTTTCTAAAACTTCCAAAACAGAAAATTTTCCAGAAAGTTAAACTTTATTATAGAAAGATAAAGTACATTATGCTTTAACCTGTCAATGATATTTTGTTTCTTCAATTTTCAACTTCGGATTATTTGCTCCCTTATGCTAGTCTTTGTATCTACATCAATCATTACTTGGTTTATAAAGATAGCAAAAACTTCTCTGTAAATCAGTTATGCTCATTTGTTTTAGGTAGAGCCTCTACTGCCAGCAGGCATTCATAGCCTCGACAGGGTTACCTGTTACCCAATAATGATCCTGTATCCTACTTAGAGAATTATACAATTTTCAAAGAGAAATCCATATCCACACTTATTGCTTTCATTTTCTTTTTTACCCTTAAAGAACAATGTCTTGGTTTGATAGCCTATTTATGACACAATCATTCACTTGATTTATAACTTTGTTGAACAAGTTGGCTCGTGATGAGAACCCTTGTCTTTTGATTGCAACAATCTTAAGTCATTGCCCTGTTGTGGTATGCAGTATTGGCAAAGTCAACAAGTTATAATATCTATGATTATGATAAGTCGGCTCGTGATGAGACCTCTTACTCTTTAAGATAAAGTGTATCCTTGGATTGTTTCTCTAAACGTTGTAATTTCCTGAGTAGGGAGGAAGTCATTTTTTCCTTAAGATAGCTTTGGACGACAATAGTAGAGTTTTGGAAAGAGATTTTCTACAGAGAATCTTTGTTTTGTTATTGATACCTTTCATTGCACTGATATAAAACAATTTCTCACCAAAGGTTGTTTTCATCAAATTTTACGAAGTTGAAACTAGTATCATTTCTAGGCTAGAGTCTTTAACTGTATCTTTTAATAATATAAATCAATTTTCTAAAATATTTGCTATTTATACAAGCGAAAAACAAAATCTGAAAGAGAATTGGTGTTTGTTTCGTAAATCCCTAATGTAACCATTCACAACTGGTTTTATTTATGAAAATGAAAATCTAATTTACAAAATAGAAGAATAATCTCCTATGGAAAATATTTCTTAAGGATCTGTCCGTTAACAGGTAAAGAATCTCTTTTTCCTGTTAAATCCTGCAACATAAAAGTGGACGGACCTATGACTTCTATGATTTGGAAAGGGCCAAGCCACATTTGTTGAAATTTTGTATGTTTCCCATTTTCCTCATGGGCCTTGTCCCATTTTAAAACTATATCTCACATCTGAAAATCTTTTCTGGTCATCATGTTTGAATCAAAAGAGGATTTCACTAATTCTTGGTGATGAGCATGAGTTCTTTTGGCCTATTCTCGTTGTTCTTCTAATTTAATTATTTCCATTTGCCTTAGCTGTAAGGAGGAAGTTGGTACTTCATCAATATATTGAACTAAAGATAGGGAGGGAATTGCTAAATGGGTCGGAAGAACCACTTCTTTTCCATAAACTAAATTGAACGGAGAAGTGTCGATGGAGGCTTTTTTGCGTTATTCGATCTGCCATTAAAACATATAGTAAAGAATTATGCCAATTTTTATGATTTTTGTCAACTGTTTGTTTGATGATCCTGATTAGGTTTTTATTTGTAGATTCAGATAATCCATTCCCCTGTGGGTAGTAATTGGCAGAATATTTAAGTTTGAAACCTCTTTTAAGTGCAAATTCAGTCATTTCATTTCCAGAAAAATATGATGCATTGTCAAACATTAAAGCGGAAGGCAACCCAAACTTGGTGATTATAAATTGATCTATGAACTCAATGATATGTTCAACATTAGCCGTCTTGAGAGGAACTACTTCTACCCATTTAGTAAAGTGATCTGTTGCTGTAAGGATATATCTATGCTATTTAGAAGAGTGAGGAACGATCTCACCTATTATGTCCAATCCCCACTGATCAAAAGGTTGTTCAATGTTGACTGGCTGTAGTGGCAAGGATGGTTTCTTTTGTCTCCCAACAACGGTTTGGCAGACTTGACACTTCCTCACGTAGTTGTGCGAGTATTTGAATAATGTGGGCCAGTAATAGCCTGCGCGTAAGATTTTGTGTGCAGTAGCGTCTCCAACATAGTGTCCGCCTGCTGGCCCATCGTGGAGTTCCTGCAAAACTTTTTTAGCTTCAGATTCCTCAAGACATCTAAGGAGAACATAATCATAATTTATTCTAAAAAGAACATCGTTCAGGAGCTGATATTGTTTGGCTTTCAACCTTAGAGCTCTTTTCTTGGTATGATCGAGGTGTGAAGGAGCATATCCATTCTTTAGATAATAAATGATATCAACATATAATGACTCATTATCGTTTAGACTTACCTCATACATTTGTATGTCTGCAGATGGAATTTTAGATATAAGCGATGCTCCGGCCAGCATTTTGCAAAAGCCTTGACCTTTTACAATACTTGCTGGTTTGATTTCTACATCATATTCCTGTAAGGCAGTAACCCAATTGGTTCTTTTATCATCCACATCTTTTTGCACTAAAATATTCCTTACTGCTGGAAACGGTACAATGATTTTTGTATGGATTTTGAGTAGAAAGGGTCTGAAATATTTTATTTCTTTGAAAACAAGATAAACTTGTTTCTCCACATCTGAATAATTTAATTCAGCCCCCTGTAAATTTGAATTGAAGAAAGCAATTGGGGCTTCTGCCTTATCTTGATTAGTTTGAGTGAGTATCACAACATATGATCTGTCAGAGGCAAATGTATATAAAATAAAAGGCTTTGAAAAATTTGGAGTTGCCAAAGATGGAGCATTCACAATTGCTTGATTGATCAGATTGAATGCCTCATATTCATCTTGGCCCCATTTGAAGTTTAAGTTCTTTTTTATCATTGCTTGTAAAGGAGACACGATTCTTGAAAAATCTAGAACAAATCTCTTTACAAAGTTTATCTGACTAAGGAAATATTGCATGGTTTTTTTGTTGTGAGGTAGGGATATTTTGGAAATCTCCTTGATTATGTCAGGATCAATATGAATTCTAGATTTTGGCACTATGAATCCTAGAATGTTTCCTTCACTTAATGCGAAAAAAGACTTTTTTGGGTTAAGTGAAATTCCATACTTCAAACAACGTTGAGAGATTTGTTTTAAATCTCTAAGATGGTTGCTTCATTTCTTGGAATAGACAATTATATCATCCAAATAGATTACCATAGATTTATTAATTAAACCTTTGAACGTGATGTCCATGGCTCTCTGAAATGTGGCAGCAAAATTGATCAGGCCAAAGGGCATCTTTTGATATGCGTAGGTGCCCCATTTGGTTCTAAATGTGGTTTTTAATTGATCATCGGGATGTACCAACACTTGATTGTATCCTGAGAATCCATCCAAAAAGGACATCAATTCTGACCCAGCGACTGCCTGCAATATTTGTTCCATGGGAGGCAAAGGAAAGATATCCTTTTGGCAGGCTTTATTAAGATTTCGAAACTCAATACAGATTATAATATCTCCGTTTTTATTTCTAACGGGAACCATATTGGAAACCCATTTGGAATGTCGAACGAGAAAGATTATTTTAGTTTTCAATAGCTTGTTGAGTTCAGATTTGATTTGGTTTTCTAGATTGGGATGGATTTTCTCAACTTTTGTTGGACAGGCTTTTCATCGTCTATCATTGGAATAGTATGTTGGATGATGGAAGTGTCATATGTTTTAAGTTCATCATAATTCCAAGCAAAAACATTTTTTTATTGTCTCAAAAGACAAATATATGCTAATTTTTCTTCAGGAGCTAGGCCAAGGCCTAGATTGATGTTCTGTGGTTTGGTATCAATTCCTAGATTTATTAATTCGTAGTTCAAAGTTGAACTTTGGAGTTTCGAATTGGTAGATATTTTAAACCGATATTTCAAATCATAAAGGTCTTCTAATTTGACTACTGACTTAGGTATAACATTGCTAGTACTATCTTGTTGCAATTGTCGATCATGTTGGTCTTCGTCAATTATTTGATTGGTGTAGGATCCTTCAGATGTGAGAAAACTCATGATATCAGGATCGTCGTTGAAAATTCTCCAATTTGTAATGTTATTAGGAATAGACAGTTTAAAGATTAATTCTATTGAGAATCTATCAGGGCTAAAATCTTCTGAAGGGATAAGTTTGGAAGCTACGTTAGCTAAAAGGTCTGCACTTGCATTCTGGAGTTTGGGAATTGATGAAATATTAAATGCTATAAAGTGTTCAGTTAGATCTTGAACTAAAGATTGATAATGTTTTAAATGACCTGATAAACAATGTATAGTATTAAGTACCTGTCTATACAATTTCAAAATCTCTGAAAACTTGAAGGTATTTGACGTCTAATCTGATTGCTTTGTACAACCCTTGGACTAAAGCCTCATATTCTGCAGTATTCTTGGTGCATTCAAATTCGAGTCTGCAAGTTAACATAGTTTTATCTCCTTTTGGACTAACTAACACGCATCCTGCTCCTGCTCCTTCGTTAGATTTAGAACCATCAAAAAATAATTTCCAAAATAAAGATTTATTTACAGGTCTATCTAAAAAATTAATACAATTAGAACTATCTGTTTGAGAAAAGTTTTCGACTTGGGATAAAACAAAAAGTTCTAAATAAGGTGACGTATGAGCATTAAAATTCCCTAGGAAAGAACCTACTGAGTAATTGCCAATAATACTATTGTTATATGCTACTGGTTCGTTCTCCCCTCTAGCTCCGTTACTATGTATTTCTGATGTCTTTCTCGTTCAACTTTTATTTGATTAGGTTTACCATTGTAAGGGAGCCACATGTGTGACCAGTCAGTTGTGAAATATCCATGAAGTTTTTATGACCAATCTCTGCTAAGAATTAAGCCATAAAATTCTGGAATATCGGTAACTAAAATGTCGATAACTTGACATACCTTTGGGTTGGATGACAACCTTATGGTAACCTGATTTAATTCGCCAATCACTTCGACTTGTGATCGATCTAGCTGGACTATACGCACAACAGATTTTTGCGGTTGAACGTTCAATTTTTTACATATTGATTTTGGTAAAATATTCGATGAAGCTGCCAAATCCACTAAGCAATTATGCACATTTTTATTAAAAATTTCATAAGTAAGAAGAAACGAGGGAGTATGAGATCTCGATCTTCCTCCAATTAACGCGATGTCGTTTGGATCAACTTTGTTAATCAAATTAGTCAGAGGTCTTCCCATATCGTGGGAAGCTTGAGAAATTACAGTGGCAAGCAAAGGTGCAACTGGAACAGCATGTAATTCTTTCAAACGTATCTTTTGCAAGTGTTTTAACTTGCTCAATTCGTAAAGAGTGATGTTGGCCCTAGTCTTTTTCATATCTTCTATAATATTGTACTCCATTTCATCCGAAACAATTAGCGTTTTAGATGGAGTAGATGAATCTATTGGGACTAGGCTGGTTTGAGTCGCTTTGGGTGTCGTTTTCTTGACTGCGACTTTATCCTTCATCGCCGAGCTTGCGCTCTTTGGCTTAGGGGTAGTTTGAGGAGGATCAAGCTAATTTCTACTTCGTGTTCTAACCAGGGATGCTTCTTGATCTTCTTCTTGTGGGAGGATGAAATCCCACATTCCTTGTAACTCTACAACTTTTTCATCATCGGTTTTCCCTTCAGTAGCGATTCCCTCTTCTTCTTCTTCGGATTCAGCGCTTGTAATAGCATTGGGGGGCTTTGAATCAATCGAAGGGTTTCTTTTAAAAGGTCTATACGGCTTTTTTGAGGAAGTTTCTGCTACTTGTTTCTTAATGCCAACCATCTCGTTAGACATGGTCTTCAAAACTTTTTGCAATCCTTCTAAATTGAATAGATCTTTCATTTGTTTTTTCTTGGGATATTCTTTGAAAGTAACCTTCTTTGATTTCCGTTCTTCCATTGCGGTTTTATTTTCAAGGGCTATAATACGCTTCTCTACAGCTATTGCTTCTTTCATATTTTCGGCTAAAGTTGTCTTGTTAGCCCTGTCCATGAAGATTGCTATGTTTGATGGTAAAGCAGTGATGTACCATTCTCTTCTCACTTCTTCACTGGGCTTGGAAGTAGTAGGAATTTTGTTTAACAGTTTATTGAAATGTGAATTGAAATCTTTGATAGGTTCTTTTGACTCAGCCCTAAGGTTTGACAGGTCACTTTTTAACGTCGTTGTAGACCTATCATCACCAAATTTAATGAGGAATTGTTCTTGGAAGATATCCCAACTAGTGATAGATCCAGATGGTAATGAAAATACCATGATCCGGATGTTCCCTGAAGAGTATAAGGAAAAAGTCGAATGAAAACATCTTCGTTAGTAACTCCATTAAGATTTATGGATAGCATAAAGTTATTAATATGCTCTTCAGCTAGAATGCCTTCTTCAGGATTAAGCTTAGGCAGCCATTTTTCAGGATGGGGTGGTAGCTTACTCAAGGGCGCAGGCATTAAGACTACCCCTGGGTTGTTCCATGGAGATTGGGCCATCGTTGATCCACTAATGGAGGGAAGTGCATAAGATGAGGATATTATGACTCCGGATGATTGAGAAGGAGATTTAGAAATACCAGTAGGCTGGTGGAAAATGATCTGAAGTGGTGGAGTGGATGGTTGACTTCATGGTGAAGAAGTTGAAATGGATGATGATGATGAAAGAGTCTCGCTATCGGACCCTTTAGGTGATTTCCTTGCTCTCTTCCTAGTGGGTAGAGGTAACTCAGTTGGCTGAACACCAAACTTTTCACTCTTTAATCTAGTCAAAGGATTAGCAGGGTTATATTGCGAAGCCATGCTGCCTTGAGATTTATCAGATCTTGGAGGAGATACAAAAAATCGTTGAAGTTTGTGAATCAGAGATTCAACTTCAGGAGGTTCAATAGTAGATTGTTCTGAAATGTCAGGGTTTGTAGTAGCGACTGTCGATCCTACGACTTCTGGTTGTGGATTTAAAGATTTTAAATGCAATGTAGAAGTTGGGGGAGATGGTGAGGGTGATTTACTCTCATAATGGTATTTAGATTTGGACTTACTTGTCATTCATAGTTCATGGCCCTCCTTCTAGCACCAAATATGTTGAAGCCCCGAAAATCAGGTCTACAATAAGGGGGATACCCACCCGGTTCGGACCTTGGTTGGCAGCTCCTTTTCTGTTTGGTATGGTGGGTCTAACTAGGGATATGGGACCAATTTCCCAATTTATGAGTGTGTGTGTGTAGAATTTGATATTTCTGATCTAAAAGTTCCTAATTAAGATGCTCTAATTCTAAATTTAATCTAATGACATGCAATTTTATTCTAATAAACAGAAATATCTGTCTATACTAACCTGGGTTGTAATCTGCTGCTATGCGATCTAAAATAATTTCAAATAACAATCGGTAATAAAGATCATTCAAATGTTATAAGAAAATAATTCAATATAGATGAACCACTTCGTATAAAACGTTAGATGAAACAGTTGTGAAAAACATATCGCATAGTAAGCTATTCATACATTAAGCATAAATAAATAGCTATCACCGTACAAAAGTGCCAAATGATAACTCAGGCATTCACGCATTAATATATAAACAACTGAACTTGAATATCACTTTAACGCAAAAGATAGAAACAGTTAAGAGATAGAAGTACCATTTATAACTAGCTCTACTCATGAGCTTCAAGCAATAACGATTTATCTCTTCTTAATCCAACATCCACTAAGAGTGCAGAAGTGCAACATCAGTAGCAGATATCAAATGCAAAAATCAATAAATCCTGTTCCATTCATTCATCAAAACCTCCTCGGAGGGTGCAAAATTGCATGTTCTGAGGACAAGTTTTTGATAAATTTATGGACCCTTCTCTAAATGCATGAGAAGGGTTTAAATACTACTAACTATATCTAAAAATAACTTATTTACAAAAATATAGGATACAGTTGAAATGACCATCATTTCTCTAGGCAAAACTAAAGCAAAACTATTTCTAAAATTGAATCTAAAACTAACATCTAACTATTTCTGTATCTGCTCCTTAACATCGCAAGCATTCAACATTTGTTTGAGAAGAGTTGGTTGGCCGACTTCAGTCTTTAATTTTCCTGTGAAAACAGAATTAGCAAGAGCTGGTGCCATCTTTTCGGCAGAATTGATGATGCTTTTGAGAGTCATACACTGGCTGTGTAGTTTTACTAAATATGTCCAGTAAGAATCCCAATTCAACTTAGTTAATCCTTTGATTAATTTTGCCTTTTCTTGAGCCTTCTATCTCCAAATTGTGTGCAAGTGCTGTACCTATACACATACTACTTTGAGGATATTTCTGACCATTACCACTGATTTTCGGATTCAAGTTTTACCTTTTTATCTTTAACGTAATTTTTCCGAATTCTAGGGCTTACGGGTAGCTGAGTAATTAGAAGCTTTCCATTTCGAGAAGTTTTACCCAGCGATGCGCGATTAGCACTAATCGCGCATTGGAAACTGCCTCTGTTTGTTGATCCAGGCTTCCTTGGTGCGATTTTCGCCTCTTGATTGCTTTCTTTTAGTGGCTGTGAAGCTCACATTTTGTGAAAATAATGATTCCTTAAGTTCTGGACCCTGAGTCCTAAACTGTTTGTTTTCGATGTCAGCGCTGTCTAGTACCCATTTCACCATATCTGTGTAGGGGGGATTTTGGGCCTTGCCGCTAGCTAGTGTGGGAATGAACAAGCTAAATCTGCAACTGATGCCTCAGAAGAACCTTGTGAACCTGCAGTAGCCGTAAACTCCATTACCTTGGGATTCTCTTCCTCAAGTAGATTACACATGCTTTCCCAAGTGGAAATACCCGCGTCTCTATTGCATGTAGTGTCTGTGTACAAGGGCGCCATTTCTTTATCTTCAGACATCGGAGCCTTTCCTTTCTTCCCCATAGTTTCCTGTATACTGCTTTGTATAGTTCTTTGTTGTTCGTTCCTGCAGTTTACAAGTGAGGTGAGAGTAATGATAAGGAACAGTGACGGGAAAGCTTTAAATGTCAAAGACATGAAAAAGTATACCATCCTACGTGAATTGGCTCTTCAATAAACACATCCATATTTCATTAACAATTGGAAACTAACTCATTAATTAGCATTAAAGCACATAACTAGGTCTCGTTTTATAAAAAAGTTTTCTCGAATAGTGAGCCGAAATATTTTGCGATGGAGGGATTTTGCGATTTGGTTTGCAATATTGCAGATCGCTGCATCGCATTATCGTGAGATCGCAATATCACAATATTGCTATGTTATTCTTTCGTAAGATCACTTTGCCGCTCTATCGAAATATCGCGATATCGTTATAACACATGGTAGCAATATCGCATAATCGTAGTATGTGCCCATGTCGTGTTAATGTATTTCTTGTGAGGTGCAATTTTACGATATGCGTCATCGCATATCGGCGTTTTTTGAGGTTTTCAACGTTAGTGCGTTTTAAGGCATGCGATGCGATATATATGTTTTCTAATATGTAATCTCGCATCACAATCTCGTAATCTTAGAGTTTGGCTTGTAAGAAGGCATCCTATTATGCTTTTCGCGATGCGATATTTCTTAAGGAGTGATCTTATCTTTCCTCATCATAAAACTTAAGCTTTTTAGATTTTTCAAAGGTATTTTTCTAAGTTTATGATGGTAAGTTTTATTAAAAAAAAATACAAGCACTAATTCATTTTTAAAATTTTTTGACTAAGGGTCCCCACTTATTTAGTATTAGTAATAACACTAAATAAAAAGGGGGTTTGTTGGTGGCCACAACAGATTGATAAAGTGATTGATAAATGATTTTTCTACTTTATTATGAGGATTATATTCCCTTTTGTTACCATTGTTTTAATAAAAATTGTAATGTGCCATATTAATGTCTTATTGTTGTTGATGTTGAGATGTTGTTGTTTTCATTATCATTGATATCAAAGCAATGTTCAAGCATGATTAAATGAACTCTATAATACTATTGTGCATGTAACTGATGGGATGTATGAAGGAATTCGTGAAGGATCACGCACCTTATAAATGTTCAGTTGGCAGACAGTCATACCAAAATCTCATACAGATTTGTAGAGTTAAACATATTGCTTGGATAGAACATTGTCCAAGGATTTTTCCAACAAGGTCGATCTGGAAGAACAAAAAGAATGTTTGAAGAGGTTAGGTTCAAAATAACAAGCAGAACTACACCTTATTCTAGCCAGTGAAACAAATTTGAAAAATGAAACAGATTGCATTGAGAAAATTATGTCCCACTCGGACTAAGAAGGCATACTTAAGGACCAAGAATACTGCAAATTTGTTCTAGCTAGTGAAGCTGTTGTGCATGGCTGAATACAATGATAACAATTTGAATCTCAAGTATAACTAAAAGCATGAAGAAATGACTATTAAAACAAACATATATTTGAGCTATCCCTCAGATTCAAACGACAATTTAATCCCTTTAATAAGTTGGCTATTTCTATGATTCATATTGCTTGGATTTTTGTCTACAAACATCAACCTATTGATGATAATTCATCTCTAAGTTGAAATGCACATGCCCAACCCACAAATCGACCCCAAGAAAAATTAATTAAACACTATATTTATATGCCACTCGTTTGGCTGACTGGAGAAACTATTTGGAGTTCTGAGCAAGGATCTGATTTGACATAAACAAGCATCTATTTTGGAGTTCTGAGCAAGGATCTGATTTGACATGAGCAAGCATCTAATTTGGAGTTTTGGGCAAAGATCTGATTTTTGGCCAATGAAGCTCTGCAGTTGAGAAAGAGACCCTATGGATTAGAGGTAACGAGTCCTACAATATAGATAAATGTGCTCTGCATTCTAATATGAAACAGTCTTGCGGTTAAGAGAAGATAGAGGTCTGTAGTTTTGGACAATAGCTCTGTGGTAGCGATGTTGGACTTGCTGCAATCGGGTAGTACTCTTTTATGCTTGAATAATTGACACTAGTGAATTAGGATTTTTTGGAGCTCCTACTAGAACTAGCTTGTAAACTTGAGCAAGCCGCATGAAAGGGCCTTGTACTATGCATAGTGATTAAGAGACTGTAGAAGGTGACAGGGACTAGTTAGGCCACAGACATGTAGGACAGTAAAAAAAAAACAAACGCATAGCCCAGATTGTTGAGGCTACAACTTTTATGAAGTGCTTTATCATAAGGACCACTGTGTTTTAGACCCACTTGTGTAACCACAGGAAGAAGGCCAGAGTCTTTTTTGCTAAGAAGACAAAGATATTTGTAGATAGGCTAAGCTCGTGCACAGGAGCAAATAACAGGGTGAGGTGTGAAGCAAGTCAAAAGGAGAAAAGGAATAAGCTTAAGGGTATTGGCTGAGGTATAAAGGCTTAACGTTGCAAGCAGAAGAGGACAGGGTGCTGGAACAAACCGAGCAGTACATGTGGCTATATTAAGGGTTGAAGGTGCAAACGTAAGGGTGTGTTGGTTGGATGATAACGCAATAAAGAAAGCACAATCGTGGTAAACCATGAGTTGATGTTGACAAGTCCAAGAATCTACAAATTGTTGAGTTGGTGATTAGCTAAGAGATTGGTGTCTTTTGTGGATTCGTGCTCACAAATTTTGTTGCGTTGGTGCTCAATTGGGGGATTGGTGTTTCCCATAGGTCAGTGTCTATGAAAGTCTTAGTTGGAGTTGATATACTTGATTGTAATCTTTATATATTAAGAAAAGTTGAAAGTGATTTTCTCCTAGTTATAAATATTCTATGTTCATGTGTTCAATCTCAGATAGTGAATATTGTGAATTATTGATGGTTAAAAATTGATTAATCAACTAAATATTGGTTCACCCCCCTTCCTCTCAATATTATCAGAGCAGGTTCCTTCAATCACAACCTGATAAGCGGAAGGAAGATCCTAAAAGAGCAGATGGAAAAGTCAAGAATGCAATCCTCCAAGCATTCAAAGGAAGTCCCATCCAATGCTATGTTGACAAAATCTTCTAAAAATATTGAAGAAAGTTTGTTTTTTCTAGCTCCTTTGATCGATGGAACAAAGTATGATTTGTGGAGAGTTAAAATAAGGCATTGTTTGATGAGTCTTGGTTGTGAGGTATGGGAATCAAGTTTTACTGGAAGCACAAATACAAAGGATTCAAAATAATACAATACAAAATAAATGAAAATGACCTTGAGTATTTTACTAGATTTTGTAAAAGTCAAAGTGGGTCAATGTTCTTCAACGAAAAATCTTTAGGAAAAGCTACAAAATCTTTATGCAAAATAATTTGTTCTTGTGACTGCTGAGTCAGAACCATAGTGTGTGGAATAAGAACACAAAAACGATCAAGAATAAAAGAAAATAGATGAAGAAAAAATTGGAAACACGAAAAGCATGGAAGACCTTGAAGATGAAGAAGGCTCTGAAGTAGAGGTTGAAGTTGACCTTGAAGCAAAACTTGTGGCTACTTTGAAAGAAACAAATAGATTGAGAAAAGAAAATGAAGAACTTAAGAAGTAGGCGAAAGACATTGAAGAGAAGAATCACGACCTTGATGGTACAAAGAAAGAAGTTGTCCTACTAAGAATCCAAGTATAGGAAGTAGAAAAGAGAGAATAAATTCTTACAAGAGAGCTTAAGGATTTTTACAAGCTTGAAGCAAAATTTGGTCAACAAAGAAAGGAGAAATGAAGAAAAAGTCATCTTCCTGAAAAATTCAGCTATAAGAATCAAAGAGAATTGAATAATTAATGAAGATTTAAAGGTTGGAGAAAAAATGGATTTGTAGAAATCTTGCGAATTCTCTACAAATCTCGCTTTGAGACCTATGTAGAAAATATGCCTGTAGGTTAACCCGATAATGAAATATAATCAGAGCAAAATACTATAACCTACTTCTACTATCAATTTGCGGAAGTTTAAAGATCGAGCTAAAAAATATAACAAGAAGAAGAAGAATCAATGTACAATAACATGAAAATACTTTGGGGGAAGCCTCAACTAAAAACTCCACTATCTGTATTATCATACAAGGTGGAAATCCATAGAAATTATACAAAGCCTTAGCTCTCACATCTTTCCAGCTCTCGGTACAATCCTCACAGGCAATCCTGGCTTCTCACAAGCCTTCCTCTCTGCCCTCCAAGCTCCTATTTCCTTGCGATGTTCCTAGTGGATGATTCTCACCTCACCAAGTGGAACACTGCTCTCACACACTGTCAGAACTGCGTAATCCTCAAGGACTGATTCCTTCTACATGCATGAGTTTTCTTTATAGGAAAACACATGCAACTAATAGTACACTATCCTTGACTTTAATCTCAACTGGGTCTTTCTCAGAATAGACATGCATGAGTTTCTGATGAGGGAATCTTTAGTTAATTGGAGTACACTAGTTGAGTGCATGCATGCATCAATTGACTGTTAACTCTCTATCAGTTCCTCAAACAATTTGGAACTAATTTAACTAGACTTAACTCAGTAAACTAAGTTAACTAATTACAACTCAAATATAACTCAATCTTATCTCCTTAATTTAAGGCCTATCTCCTTAATTTAAGGGATAACTCTTGCATGGCTTTAGAAAGACTTCTAACTTGAATTTCTCCAACTAATTAAGTCAAAATAACTTAATTAATTATTTCCAAGTAGCTGTTAAGACTAAATTCGATTTTAATTCACAATTTAATTTAAGGACAAATTAAATTGGAATATTATTTATTCTATTTTTATCATTTCTTGTTGCTATTTTCAATAGGATTGTGAGAACCTTAAAGAAGAGATTGCCTCATTAAAAAATGAAGTTGACAAGCTATGCAAAAGTTTGAAGACTTCTCAATCATTGGATGAGATTCTATACCATCAGAGATCACCATTTGATAAAAGGGACTTGGTTATTCATGTGAATCTCCTTGCAAATAATATAAAAGCTCCAAATTCCCAAAGGTTAATATTGAATAAAAACTTGAAAACAAAGTCGTTGTCCTTCAAAGGTCAAATCACAACGAAAACTAGAAGAATGTTGCAAATGCTTCCTTTTCAAAAATTTATTTTGGTGTCCGCAAGGAAACTACTCTCTATGTAAGTAACAGTGGGAATCAACCAAGGATTGTAGGGCCTGTACCAAGAATGATCATAAAAAAATAATTCTTTATCAGTCTTCTCAAAAATATTTTATAAGCTACAAAACTGGAGGACCTATTGGCTACAAGATAAGTTATGATTCAGTTTCTCCATTGTTCATGTACAATATAGAATGTTATAAATGTCACAATATTGGACATATAGGTCATGATTTCAAAAGCAACATGATATGGTCTCCTAAGAAACTCAAAGAAGAAAATATTCCTACTAGGAACAAAAAAAGTCCACCAAAGTTTAGAGAAGAAAGCAAGAAGAGCCAAAAATGACATAACATGATTGGGTCTTGCATGCTTAATGAACAGATTGTGGATTTTGGGCAATGAATCTCTGCAGTTTAGAAAGAGATTTTGCAAATTAGAGAGGACGAGCCTTGCGATATAGATAAATGTGCTTTTTGTTTTAAGGTGAAACAATATTGTGGTTAAGAGAAGATAGAGGTCTTCAATTCTAGACAATAACTTTAGGGTAGTGATGGTGGACTTGTTGCAATCGAGTAATATTATTTTATGCTTGAAGGATTGACACTAGTGAATTAGGATTTTGTGGAGTAGGTTGAATTCCTAAAAGAACTAGTTGGTAAACTTAATAAGGCCACAGGAAAGGACCTTGTATTGTGCACAATGATTAAGAGGTTGTAAAAGGTGACGAGATGTTTAGGCCATAGGTATGTAGGACAATAAAATAAAATAAATGTATAACTTGAATTGTTGAGGCTATAGTTTTTGTGAAATGTTTTATCATAAGGACCCAATTTACTGTGTTTTAGACCTACTTGTGTAACCACATGAAGAAGGAAAATACCCTTTTTGTTAAGCATAAAGAGATATTTGTGGACAGGCTAAGGCCGTGCGTAGGAGCAAATAACATGGTGGGGTGTGTAGGAAATAAAAAAGAGAAAAGGAACAAGCTTAAGGGTATTGGATAAGGTATAAAGACTTAAGGTTGCAAGGAGAAGAGGACAAGGTGCAGGAACAGACAGAGGAGTAGGATAGGTAGTTGTAATAAGGGTTGAAGGTGCAAACCTAAGGGTGGGTTGGTTGGGTGATAATGCACTAAAGAAAGTGAAATCATGGTAAACCAGGTGTTGTTCTTGACAAGGCCAAGCATATACAAATTGATAAGTTGGTGCTCAATTAGAAGAGTGGTGTCTCCTATGGGTTGGTGCCCACAAATTCTGTTAAGTTGGTGCTTAGTTAGGGGATTGGTGTTTCTTGTAGGTTGGTGCCTATGAAAGTTTTAGTTGGAACTAATAAACCTGATTGTACTATTTATATATTAAGAAAAGTTGAAAGTGATTTTCTTCATATATAAATCTTCTTTGTGGATGTGTTTAATCTCAGATAATTAATATTATGAATTATTGATGGTTAAAAATTTGTTAATCTAATAAATATTGATTCACCCCCTCTCAGTATTTCCAACACTTATGGACTATATTTTCTTCATATGCAAAATTTGTTATCAAGTATTTATCAAGGAAAATAGATTGCATTCCTTGACCTTAAGCCTCCTACTTAGGGAAAGTTGCTAGGGTTAGATTGACAAGATATTCCTCTTTCTTTTCCATCTACATCCAAGGTCTTCATCTATTGATTTCCCCTCGTCTAACTCCATATGCCTAGAAATTCATTAATGAGTTGAGGAATTGATCCTCCATTCTCCATCAATTTATAGTTTGATGTAAATAATTAAATTCAATGTAGCCTGTGCTTGGGAATCTATTTTATCATTCTCCAAAACGTACTTTGGTTCATTAGTTCTTTGACCTCACTATTTTATCCCGCTCGAAACCATACTTTATTGAAGATTATTTTAAGGTGTAAAACTTGCAAGCACCTTAGAGAACCATTTGACCTTGGATCCCTTAGTCATTTGAACCTATAATTCTTGCACATGAATTCTCCCTTGTGGGGATAACATCTTCCCACAATACAATAAGGAAAATCACTACTAAGGGGATGGTGGTTGTGGATCCTATTTTTGTTGAGGATCTTATGTGACCTAACACTAGGATGATAGATTTTATGGTAACATACAGAAGAGGAACCCTAAAGATGATTAGAAAACATAGGAGAAGAAGACAAAGAGAATCATTGAAGGAGATAGAAGGAAAAGGCCATAGAAGATAAGAGATCAATTTGAAAGACAAGTCAAAAAGACATATCATGATGATTAAGGGGAAGTATGAAGGATTAACTCCTACTTGTAATACATTGTAATGTGTTAATAAGGTAGACTATGCACAAATTTATAATATATTCACAAATAAAAAATGAAGATAGCGAGACAAGTTAGGATGTGAATCACATAGAATTAATGGAGAGATATATGGAGATATTATTGGAGATTATTATGGATATGGTTGATGTAACAACCCTGGTTGATTTTCCATGTAAATAAAATAGGACCAAGGTCATGGGACATGTATTCCAAGCTGAATGTTGGGAAACATAGTGATGGATATCACTAGTGATTAATTAATGACTATCGAATTTGGAATAAGCATTGGAAAAGACGAAGATGCAATATTTGAATATTATTTATGGAAATAAAGGAAAATAAGATAAAAGGAAGGTGAAGAAACACAAATTTGCATGAGAGGGAATTTGAAGGAAAAATGAAGGTAAATGAAAAAAATAGAGGCCTTAATGATAAAATGGCTTCTGAGGATTAGTTCACAACTTTTGTCAATTTAACCTTTTGTCTGTTTAGTTTTGGAGCTCTCATTTCATTCTCTCATACTTTTTCACACAGAGTATTCTTAGAGCACTTTGGAATACATTGGATTTGGAAAAAGAAGGCAAAGAAAAGTAGGAAAGCGCAAGGGAATAGTTGGCTCAATAGCTACAACTGGATTTCTTTGCAAGTAATAGGTTGCATGTGTGATTTCCTTGTTGATTTCTAGATGCATGGTATATGCCTGTGATTTTTTGGTTATTTGTTGTCATTAGCATGGGGATATGCCTAGATAGAGAATGTTTTAGCCTTTCCTTGCCATTTCCTAGATATACATGATGTTGTGGGTTTTTCCGCTTTTTGTTTTCTTATTGGTGCTCATGTTTCTTATGGATGTGGGTTGGAACAAACAATCTGGAAGCCTTGGAACAAGTTGGGTTGAGCTACTAGTCCTGGAGCCTAGGTTCGGACAAACACTCTGAAGCCCTTTATGGGTTGAGATACTAGTCCCTGGAGCTAGGTTGGACAAATACTCTGGAGCCTTGGAAGGTTGTGGGTAGAGTTACTAATTCCTGGAGCCTTGGACAACCTGGGTGGAGACTGATCTGGTTGGTGTTAGTGATGTCCGAACGTAAATGTGGAATCACTAGTTGAAGGTTGAGGTGGTTGGCATCTAGAATCATTGGTTGGTTTTGTCTTGGTTTATTCCATGAGATCCCACATTCATGTTTGGAATATGGCGTGGGGGTGATTGGATGAAAGAGATATTTGGTTCATCCCAATATATGGTCGGGTGGTACATAGAAGTCCCAAACTTGGTTGGTATTTTCATAGATTAATAAGATTTATTCTTATATTGTGATTCATGTATGCTTGTACTAATTATATTGGTGATATTATGGTTGAGTTTCCATGGTTACTATGTTGTTTATTTTTTGGGTATATATTGGTTATATGATATGTACTATCATTGGATCTTGTCTTGAATTGTTTAGTTATTAATTGGTTGATGAATATATGGATTAATAAGTGTGGATGTAGCTATGTGGAGAGGGAATAAAGCCTTGTTGGTGATTCTAAGGTGAATCTCATACTTTTATTATCAAATATGCATTTATGACTTGTAGCTTACATGTTTTCCATGTGTTTGACAGAATTTTTGTTATGGACTAGGCATGTCGTGGGTCAATTCTTATTTAAGTTTTGTATGAAAATATTTTTCATTATGTCATTTATCATTCAAAGAAGTTGCAGGCAGTTCCAGGTAGTAGTCTAGAGGCTAGCCTAGAAAGGTGGCTCAAATCTTGGCACTGCACCCTCTGAATTGGGAAAGTTGGGTCATAACGACATGGAGGTAGTGTTCTGCATGCGGTTGGAGGCCTATAACCGCACCCAAGCCTTGTCATGCATGTGGTTGAATTCTAGGTAAGTGAAAATGAGCTCTAACTCAGGGTTTGGTCACCTAGGGTGGTCCTTTAGCCTCTGAGTGTCCTGTAGCCTAAGGGATGTTGTGAGTTGTTAATGTGTGGTCAATTTGTAGGCCTCACTTCCATAATTGGAGCTTGGAGGTATAGTCATATTATAGTAACTCTTCGTCTCATATTTATCTTGGTAGGCTGGTGAAATTGGGTAAACGTGGGAAGGGGTGGTTACATTTGAACGAAAAATCTAATATGACATTTTTTATGGTTACTTAAAGCTATATAAAAGGGGCAAAATGTACAATAAAAACACACATAGGGATGGTTTGCTTGAATAGAAAGTTCCCCTTTTGAGGTTTCTTGAGTGTAAACTGTAGGTGTCCCTTGCATGATATACGTTTAAAGTGTATATATTATTGCTTATTAATCCCAATGCTAGAAATGAGATTTAAAATTATATTATATATAGTCGTACATAAAGACATTGATATGCAAACCTAAAATAATGGGGAATCCTTTTTGGAAATCAAGGCCAAGAATGTTGTGTTGAAAGTTCCCAAAATCTTCCCTTATATTATCGATTCTTCAATCATCATAAGAATATTTTACTCTATCATGTCACAAAATTGTATAAAGAATTGAATAGTTACCATTAAGACTTTGAATTTTGTCTTTTTGGAAGGAGTGCATAACTTCCTTTAATTCCTCACACCCCAATTCCATCATTAGTCCCTTATTTACAATTTCATCCACAAACCTAGGAAAACAAGGTGTTATTTTAATACTCTAGTGATGTTTCGCTTAGACTTTTTAAAACATTAATGATTAAAAGAATCACTCAATAGATCTAGCTTGTTATTGTAAGAACAATACACATTTTACCAAGGATATGGGTTTTCCAAAATCTAATGAGAAAATATCTATGGATTTTGTAGTAATATAACAAATTATAAGAAGAATAAAGAATGTGTTCCACCTTGCCACAAGACCCTCCATTAATTTATTTTATTACATCTATGGGAGAAAATTCTTATCCCCCTTGAAAAAGTACAAAATAGTGCCATTCACTTTGTTCCCCTATCCCATGGTTCCTTAAATCATCAAATTGTCAATTTTTTGTAGTTTCACCAATCAATTTTCATTGTTGATCTACAATGTTTGTGAGATGCACCCAATCTCCAAATATTAAGAAAAAGAATGATCATTTTTAAACCTTCCCCAAGGATAACCTTCCACTAAGCCCCCTTAATTGTTCTACAGTTTCCTTTTATATATCTCCTCATTAAAGAAATGTTGAGGTCTAAAATGAACCTCTTAAAGAAAATAATAAAATGAGAATGGTGAATATTCAAAGGAAATGAAAAGAAACTACTTTTTTAATCATATTTTAAACTTAGTTTGTGGGTGGTAGCACAATTGGAAAAATTCATGTTGGCAATCCCTTGTGTATTCAAGTGATCGAAAGTTCAATCCCCTCAAACATGTCTCACCAGCTGAACTTAAAAAAAAAATCGTATTTTAAACTTATCTCCTTATAGATTTCACTCAAATTTCAAGTGTAAACACTCATTGGATGAGGAATTTATGTCAGATCAAGTAAGCACCCAGTTTGCATACTTTTGAAAAAACTCACAATGACACAAACTGAAAAGAAACACACTTATTGTAATATATTTCCAATTTTTAGAGTTGATGTATAGCTACCAAAAGTACACAATGTGGGTGTTTGTTGCATGTAGAATTTAATTCTACATCCAATAAGTAGCTACACTTGAAATTTTAGTAAACTTATAAGAAGATAAATAAAAAATACAATTAAAAATTAGTTTTCATTCCCTTCAAATCTATATACCCTTATGGTTGACATTATCATCTTGAACTCTATTGGTTATTTTAAAGTTGATGTTGATAGAACATTTTTTGTTTTGAGGCACAACTTTGACCCAAAAATTTCTATATACAATGTTCTATTTGGATAGGGATAGGAAATATTTCCTAGCAGGGATAGATAGGGACACTCACAAAACCTAAACCCACTCCTAAGCCTCCTTCCACCCACCCAACACCCCCCCCCACCCAAATCCATCTCATTGTCTTCAATTGATTTGATATTAAATTATACATTTTATTTCCTTTAACTTTGAATGATGCTTCCTCATCAAAGTAGATAATTTGTGTTGAAATAACTCCTTAGAGGAAACCAATTTTGAATTGAATTTGTGTAGGTGCAAGGATTTTTTGAATCTAATTTGTATAGGTGCAATGATTCCTTCAGGCCATTGGGAGGTTCTACAACACTAACTTCCTCAAGGGACACCCTAATAGTGATTCAAAAACTCCTTTGGAATTATAGATGATAGAAATGGATTGATTGATTTTAAGGCTTCCCTTAATGGATTACGGCTAAGGTTTCCCTTACTGGTGCTAATATACCAATAAATAGATATAATATGATACACAAATGTTAGAATTTTCCATATTACTTTCAGTATATGTGGGTTGATGAGGTGGGTGGCCCCTCCTGTAGATCATCCCTTTGTAGTTCTTCTGAGGGCGCACTACTATTGTGCCCAAATATTAATCAAATTTACTACTCCAACATGATGCACCCTTAATTTATTTTTCTGCTTCCTTAACAAGCCTACTGTAGTTGTTCAAATATTTTAGGAAAGAATTCAAAAATTCAATGTGAGTATCTAGATACTTGACATTTCTTGACTCCCCAATATTGGGCCTCTCTATCTTTGGATAGGTCTTGAGCCTCTCTATTTTGGAAACTTGTATCAAATTTTTCTTTATGATCTTTTTTAAAGATCACTATCTCTACTTGTTTTCCATGGATGGGGATGTCCATTTTTTTGTTCATAAATAAGACAATGAACATGTATAAGAGAATCCTTACATGGTCTATTTAATGATGGTGTGATCAATTTCCAAACTCTTGGGCAATCCCTCCCTAAAATCCAATCTTAAGTAGGTACTAGTAACATATTTGTGAACTTGGAATCTGGAGCACTCAACAACTATGTTGAGAAGCTTCCTTAGCTAATTTCCAATACTTTATATAGCACCCATTCCACAACTCCAACAACAATGCTAAGAGCTTAACCCATATGAGCTAGATATTTGACATTTCCCACATAAGGTAGATAACGTGAAACCATGCCTTAGTTGATGATAAAGAATTTTCCCAAAACCAGTTACCTCAACAAATTTGAACCATGTCAACCTCAAACTTAAAGATGAATGTGAGCCAACGTTTTCTTCATTTGTATGTTAATCCCTATATAACACCCATATTAACCCAAAACCTCCTTATTAGTCCCTAGATATAGTGTGGTTACATTTCTATTATTATATTGTTATGTAGGCTAGAACCTTTCAAGGTCCCATTTTATTATAATGGTACCCTTTGTCTCACACACACACACACACACACACACACACACACACACACACACACTAAGGAGACCTATTCTTAGGATCATCAAGTATTGTCTTCTACATTGTATTCATTGTTAAAAGGAGGTTCCCCCTCGAAGAATACTGTAATTATTGGGTTATTATCATTTTTAAGCTGAAATGTTTATAGCATTTGGTATGAAAGCTCATAATCCTAGGGTTTTGCTCCTTCAAACAAGTCATCATGGAATTTTCACTATAGTTTTTTTTGGGAGTTTTAAAAAGACAAAACTAAGAGAATTTTTAGAAGACAACTCACGCAATATATAATTCAAATTTCAGATCTTGGTTCACTATAGTTTTGGAGATGCATTCTACGAAAGTTAGGGTTTTTAAAGGATCCTGAAATCAATATCAAAGGTCAGTTCGACATTGTCACTATAACCTTTTTTTTGTGGGGTTTCAAACCATGAAACCTGAACCACATTGAGGTGAAATATATATGAATATCTTATTCAAATTTCAAATATTGGTTCTACTGAAAATGATTGTTATTGATGTCAAAGGCCATCCAAATTAAAGAGGAAATTACATAGTCAAATAGCATATTCCAAGACCATTCCAATAGTATATGGAATTCCCTCTAATTACATAGGAATAAGGAGATATGAAATATTTTTTCAATATAACCCACCTAACATAATTACAAGTAGGCCCCATTTGGATACCCTATCTTTGAAGGAATATTTACTCCAATTACTAGCTCAAATGGGAGCATATGATATAGGGTTTGAAATATTGTTCTAATACCTTTCCAATGACATATGACATGAATTATAAATCCTCATGATTGAGGAGAAATCAATTTTAAAAATTCACTATACATTCTTCCAGTTGCACCAATTGACCCAACTGGTGGACAAGTTAGCTCTTACACAACATCCAAATGCACTATTAATAAGTGTGAGAAGGAGAATTTCTAACCACTTGACTAAGGACTCTGATTTTGCATTTAGGAAAGTGAAGGAGCAGGTCTGAAGTTCATACCTCATGAACCAAGAAGAAGTGAAGTAAAGTCGAGTTAAAGCAACTTTTTGTGGAGGGTTTTGGCACATCTTTTGAAGGGGATTTTAGAATTGTTCTTGTTAAAGGTTTCTAGTTTGTCTGAGGTCTATTTTTTAGGGTTGAATACTATTATTTGAAGGCCAAGTTTTAGGGGACAATTTTTATTGTTTGAAGGCCGAGTTTCAGGGTTGAGTTATGTTATTTGAAGATCTAGTTCAGATCTGGTTTGAAGGCCAAGTTCAAGCTTGATTTGAGTTCCATGTTATGGTGTATTGAAGGTTGAATTTAGGTTGGAGCCTGTAATTATTGTAATTCTTTTCTTACTAAGGATTGGTGTCCTCATCTTCTTAATATGAAGGAGTCTCCAATTTTTGTAAGTTGGCGCTTACAAAGGATTGGTGTCATCACAAGAGATTGTAATAAATTAAAGACTGTTTTCAAGTATTTCTTATTCAAATTTTTATTTTCGCTTTAAATTTGTATTGTTAATACATTATGGATGATTGATTATGTAATGTGAATTATGTTTCAAGATTAACTAAGTGAAAAATGGTCAAACGTAATGAAATACTAATTCACCCCCCCTTAGTATTTCCAACAATTGGTATTAGAGCGGACTTCTTCAAGAATATTCTAATAGCTAGAATAATATATTATAGGGGGGCATGTCCAATCAAGAAGCATCAATCAAAATTCTCTTCTTTGATGGAACACTTTTTTTTTGGAGAGAACACACTTGATATCTATTGGTGTTGATGTTTGGCAATATGTTACAGATGGATATAAGGTCCCATCCTCTCCCCTAACTAATCATTACTCGAGAAAGGCTTATGTATCCAATGAAAAGACTATGAAATCCATTTTAAGTGGATTTTCATATTCCAAATGTGTTTCAACTATGTAGTGTGAATGAGTTAAAGAGATGTGGGACAAGCTTGTAAGCAACTATGAAGGAGATGATAAAGTAAACAAGGCAAAGCTTTATACTTTTCAAAGGCTATTTGAAAGCTTGAAAATGAACGATGAAGAAGATGTCGCCTCTTATTTTATTTGAGTAGATGAAGTGGTTTATTCTCTCCAAGGATTTGGTGAAGAAGTTAAAGAAGCAACAATTGTTCAAAAAAATTTGAGGTCTCTTCCTTTGCATTTTGATGGCAATATCTCCGCCATAGAAGAATTAAGAGATTTGGAGAATCTAAAATAGACGACATTCACATAATTCTCTCTGCATACAAAATGAGGATGTGAAACTCATCACATAAGGAAGAAACATTTAAGGCATCTAAGAATTCAAGAAAATGCATGTCTGGTGACTATTCCAGTGATGAATATGATACATAAATGGTTGATCTAGTAAAAATTAAAGAGAAAATCCAAATTTGTAGGTAAGTTACCTCTCATTTGTTTTAATTTTGGTAAGATAGGACATGTTGTTGCTAAGTGTTCTTACAGGGAAGATAATGACTATGAAGAAGAACCTAAAAGGGTCTTTAAAGGAAAATAATTGAAAAAGAGAAATATCTATTCCAAAGAGGATAATATTTTTTTTAAGAAGAATATGATTCTGATGATGATAGAAGAGAGACCCCATTTTTAGACACAAATTAGGAATCCAAAATTAACAAATCATAGGAGATAAAAGAAAAAGAAAAATAAAAAGAAAAAGAAAAAGAAAAAGGAGAAAGTGTACTTGAAGGCATAGTGGATCTTGACACAAAACTTATCAATGCATTAGAAGAAATTGATATCCTAAAAAAGAAGAACAAGAAAGTATCGAAGAAAATCATCTTCATCAATACTAAAAAGGAGGAAGCAAAAAGAGTGGAAGAAGTGTTGAACAATCAACTAAAAGAAAAGGAAGAAAATTTTGAAAATATTGAAGCAAAAATCATCTCATCAAGGAAAGAGCTAGATAATCTCAACAAAAACATGAAAAGCTCTTAAATCCTAGATGTTATTCTAAGCAGTCAAATATCGCCATATGATAAGGTCATTCTTGGTTATATGGATGAGACCTCATACAATAAAAAATACAAACACTAAGTCATTAAGTAAGGAAGTTGAAGAAAAACCCAAAAGATCCAATCTCATCAAGAGCAATGACATGAGATAGGAGGAATTTGGAAACAATGCTACACAAAAAAGCTATGTTTATGCTCTCAAGGGGTCCATTCACAATGTAGGAAACAATATGATAAGGGAAAAGGACTATAAAATATTTGGATCGTCTCCAAAGCAGATTAACTTCAAAAGAACTATTTCATCAAGGAAACCATACTTAGCTAGGTATCAAACTATTTTTATGGGTGAATGTTTTTCATGCAAAAATTTTGGTCATCAAGAAAGAGATTGTAGAGCTTATGTGAAAAATGATAATGAAAAAATTTCTAATAAAGCCTCTAAAAATAGGCTCATAGCCATCAAAATCAAAGTTACTAATGATAGCATAAATCATAATTCATTTGCACCATTATCCAAATATAGTATAAAGTGTTATAGATGCAACAATTTTGGACATGTGGATTGTCCTATAAGATCAAATGAATGGTTTTGGAATGTGAAATAATTATGCATGCTCAAAATAATCAAAGGAAATGGTTCATTCATAGCGAGTGCTCTAGATACATGACTGGAAATCAAAATAAATTTATTACTCTAAAAGAACAAAAAGGAAGAAATGTGCCTTTTGAGACAATGGATCAAAAAGAATCGTTGGAAGAGGTACCATAAGCCTTGACAATGGTAGCACTAAAGAATAAAATGTTTTGTATGTTGAAGGACTAAAAAATAATCTTTTAAGTGTCAACCAAATGTGCTATTAAGGTTAGGATCTCACTTTTCATGCCAAATATTGTAAAATAAGGAAGACTAATTAGGGAACATTAGTGGGAAGAGCGCTAAGAACTTCACACACAACAGCACAATATATATATAAACAAGTGAAGGTTGGTTATGTTGGATAGTTGGCATTGTCTAGATGGCCAGTGGCCTAGTGAAGGCATCTGTAAGTGTGTTGGCATTGATGTCAACAATCATGTTGGGGAGATGTGTTGGGCAATTGGCATTGATGTCAGCTAGACTAGCTTGGATTCTCGTCGCAACAGATGTTGGCAGTGATAGCTTAGGAGGAATCCCATGGTTGTTCATGCCTCAAAATGATTCCTATGATAGCTGCAAGATTTAAGGAAAATAAGAACTTTATATCTATATATTCTTGATGAAACACAAGGAGAAAAATGCTACATTCGATAGATAGGTGAAGGTTGGTTATGTTGGATAATTGACATTGTCTAGATGGCGAATGGCCTAGTGAAGGCATCTATAAGTGTGTTGGCATTGATGTCAACCGTCATGCTGGGGATATGTGTTGGGAAGTTGGCATTGCCTAACTGTTGGCAGGAGTGTTGGCATTGATGTCAACCAAACTAGCTTGGATGCTTTTCGCAACAGATGTTGGTAGTGATGGTCCAGGAGGAATCCCATGGTTTTTCATGGCTTAAAATGATTCCTATGATAGTTGCAAGCTTTAAGTAGAGAATAATCATAGTAGAAGGCTTAGTGTAAAATGCATAAATGATGATTACAGTGATGGACCATATGGAAGACTATGATAGTTGTAGGTTTCATGCAGAGGATCACCTATGTGGTTGTGAGTTCAATTGTCTAGGAAGTCAATGGGAAGAAAGTTTGGAGACATATTAGAGGTAGAAGATGGGCTCAAAGCCTAATTTGGACCCTCTCCATTGGAAATTTCTCTAGAATAACTTTCCAATGATATGTGGAAGTCCAGAAACGGATTCCTGGTTCAAAAGTTATGACCAGCTGAAGTTCAGGGATTTGAAGCCTTAAGCAAGAAGGAATATCGCATATCGGAGATCGACGATCTAGCATATCAGAGATTGGAAGGTCGAAGGTCCAGGCATATCGACGATCACAATCAAAGGTCGGAAAATTGGTGTATTGGCAATTGGAGGTCCAACGACGTTAGCCATATCGACGATCATGACCCCGAAGATCAGCCATATCGGCGATCACATATCAGAGGTCAAGCATGCCCACGCATCGCACATCAGAGTAGGCTATATCACATATCGGTAGATCAGAAGATTGGAACATTGACAATCGCAACATTGGAACTTCTTCTGTGGTGAATCTTCAAATTGTTGAGACATCGATAAGCATCAATAGTGTTAAAAGCGTCGAGGAATGCCAAAGAAAAATTATCAAAGGATTTTTGTGTAAAACCAAAGGTGTGCAGACCCTTTTCTCTCTCCTCTAGTATGACACGTGCTGGCATTGGAGGTCCTGTATATTAGAGCATTGGAACATTCGTGTATCAACAATCGAAGGTCCTGCATATTAGAGCATCAACACATTAGGCATATCAACAATAGGAGAATCAAAACTTCTTTGTGTGAACCCTTTAAAAAGGTTGCGATATGGGTAAAATGCCGACATTGTTAAAAGCTTCCGGGAATGCCAAAAGAGAAATAACAAAGGATTTCATCGAAAAGCCAAAGGTGTGCGGTCCTTTTTTCTCTCTCCTCTAGCAAGACATGTGGAGGCATATGATTGGATCCGATAAGGACACATGGAAGGAAATTTTTCATTTTGAGATGGCCTAATGGGCCATATATAGGTGACACAGGTCACCACTCAGGAGTCACCACATGGAAGTGATGACATCATATCGGAAGTTAGTGATTAGAGGATTGAGGATTTCAACACTTTATAAAAGTTAGCTATTGGAAAGTTCCAATAAGAAGAGCTTCTGATGTGTTGGCACTTGGTCAAAGAACTTATAGAACCAAGGGCTCTTAGCTGTTAACAAAGGAAAAAAGGCCCTTGACAGAATCCTAAAGGACTTAGTGCCTTAAGCCTAAGCCTTTGGTCACCACACCGAGTAATATGGTGAAATATGCGATAAGGAGCTAAATAAAAAGGCCCAAGGACATCAGAACTCGATGTTTTCGTAATGTCTTTTAAGAATAAATTTTTGATAAGGGAAAGTTTTGATATAGCATTGTGGTGTAGAAGCTCCGAAAAGGAGGTATGAAGAGTTAAAAGTGTAAGGGTTGGTAACTGCGAGATTGAATGTAGAGGTAGATGAGTTGGTCTCAGAAGTAAATGGTGATTGTTATAGATTGCTGGGTCAAGGGAAAGGCCATGATCTCAGGGAAAGAGTGTTGGGTCAGCCCTGTGGCGAGACAAGCTATTCCCGTGCCCTGATGCATGTCTCAGTTAGTTGAGTGGATAGATGGATCAAAATAAAACTTTGATTTCAGGCAACAAGGACAATGGTTCACATAAAAAGTCCCTTCTTGAGTACAATGAATCCATGCCGAAGTAATGTGAAACCATGAATAAACATGGATAGCCTCAGTGATAGGAGTGTTGTTCACAGAGAGGACTATGCCTGGTGGAGTGTGCAAGTGGACTAAGAATTAATTCTCAGTATGGAGAAAATACTCAAGTGCCAATTCTCTTGTTTTATGCAGTGGCAGTCTCAACAACAGAATGGAAGGGCCATGCCAAGGTACACTTGCACAGTGTTGAATTCAGGACAAAGTGGCAGCATCGATCAGGGGGAAACATGGGAACAAAACCTAGGAGCTCAGATGAGCAAGGTGGGGGAAAACAACATTTTCACCAGAGTGCTGAGAGGAAAGGCTCTGAGTGTGATTGCACTACTATGTAAGGCTGAGAGAGATTTTGTTCTGCAGAGAAAGGCCGAGAGTGCCTATGCAGAGGTAGAGACCCCAAGACCTACGTTGTGTGTGTAAGGCTGAAGTGCATGTGTGTTGTGTGTAAGGCTAAAGGTGTTTGCATTGTGTGAGTAAGGCCGAGAGTGCCTATGTAGAGGGAATAAAACTCGAGATTTGTGCAACTGTAAGTAAGGCCGAAATTTCCCTATGCGATGTGTAAGAAAGGCAGAAGTTACTTTTGGTGCGATAAAGGTTGAGTGTGCACTGTGGAGAGCAAGAGGCTGAGAGTTGTGGAGTGAAAACAGTTGAGAGCTAAGGGACTGCTGATGAAGATTAGAGAACAAAGTTGCATGGACTGTGATGAGTGAATGTTGTTGAGAAGATCAGTGGGCTGCTACAGAGTGTGCAGAGTTAGCAGAAACAAAGTTGTTATCAGGTAGAGTGGCTACCAAATTACATAGAACATTCAGTTCTTATTTGATTCTGGATTGGTGCCTGCATACAGGAAGTTGGTTCTTCGATTCTCTAGTGGGTGATTAAGAAGGCTTGGGGGTTGGTGCCTCCTGTAAGTTGGTGCTTTCATAAATCCAAGGAGATGCAAGTGGGTGCTTGCAACAAATCCTTGAGGTCGGTGCCTCACATCGTGCTTCTGGTAAGCTGGAAAGGTGTCTACAAACAGAGAGGGTTGGTGCTTCCTACTAGTCGGTGCTAGAAAACAATCAAAGGGAGTTGGTTCTTCCTATGAGTGGGTGCTCAAAAAATAGATTGATATAATAGATTAGGTGCTCTTATTTTACATCAGTAACAACAACAATCTTGGTGGTTTTTTCCTGAAAGGGTTTCCATGTGAAAAACATTGTGTCTCATGTATATGATGCTCATGGTGTATATGCTTGTATGTTGATTTCATGTTGCTGCCATATTACATATTTCTGCTGAGTATATGGATGATTGACAAATTCAAATAAGAAAATTAAATTGGCATAAATAAGTTAAAATTAGCCTTAATATTGATTCATCCCCTTTCAGTATTATCATTGTTTCCAACAGGTTATGGCGTAAATGGCTAGGACACTTGAGTTTTGACAATTTGGTAAAAATTCAAAAGAACATAAGTAGTAAGAGATATGCCCAAAATCTTGAAACCAACAAGCACCATCTGAAAATCTTGGCAACTTGGGAAACTAACAAGAGTGAGCTTCATGTTAAAGGAGTGCTAGAAATCAAGGCCACTAGAGCTTGTTCACACATATCTATTTGGACCAACAAGTACACCAACCCTGTAAGGTGAAAGGTATTTTATGTTGTTTATTGATGGTTATACTAGAATGGTTTTAGTTCATTTCTTAAAGATAAATCAAGAACACTAGATACTTTCAAATCATTTAAATCCATAGTTAAAAATGAAAATGATCTAATAATAAAATGCCTAAGATTAGATAGAGGAGTTGAATTTACCTCAAAATAGTTTAATGAATTATGTGAGAAGAATGGAATCAGGATACAAATTTTAGTTGCAAGAACTCCAAAATATAATACAATTAAATAAAGAAAGAATAAATATGTACAAGAAATAATGAGAACAATGCGCTAGAAGCCAAATTACCAAATAAGTTTTGGAAAGAAGCAATTGCTGCAACAATTTATATCATGAACAAAGCACAAATCCGAGTTAACAACGAAAATACACCATATTATGGAAAGGCATGCCAACTTCAATTAAGTAATTCAGAATATTTTGAAGCATATTTTACATGAAGATAAATGATGATAAATTGGGAAAATTTGATTCTAGAGTTGATGAAGAAATCTTCCTTGGATACTCAACAATAAACAAATCTTACATATGCTACAATAAAGACTACGTAAAGTTGTGGAATCTATTGATGTAAGAATAGATCAGAGAAAGAAGCAGAACAAACAAATGAGAATCAGAAGATACCATATATGTGGACCAAGAATTGATTATTACAAAGGAAGAACAATCTCCATCTAAGACAACTTTTAAATTGTTGAAAAACTTCACTCAAAGAACCAAATTATGTGAGATGTTGATGCATGAATACAAACTTGGAGAACAATGAAAAATTCACAAGGAAAAGACAATCTTACTTTACAATCCTAAATAGAGCCAAAATACTTTGCACAAGCCAGTAAGGACTAACATTGGGTAAATGTTGTGGAAGAAGAATTGAATCAAATTGAGAAAAATGGAACCTGGGAAATTTTGCCACAACCAAAATATAAAAACATAATTGGGACTAAGTCGTTATTCAAATACAATATGAATGAAGAGGGACAAATTATCATAAACAAGGCAAGGCTTGTTTGTAATGGATGTGCACAAATTAAAGGAATTGACTTCAAAGAAACTTTTGATCCAATCTCCAAATTAGAAGTAATGATAATGTTTTGGGCATTTTCATGTTTAAAAGGCTTCAAAGATTATCAAATGGATGTTAAATCAACCTTTCTAAATGGAGACTTGAACAAGGAAGTATGTATTGAATAGGAAAAAGGTTTTGACTTGTCCGAAGATAAATATTATGTGTGCAAATTTAAGAAAGCCCTTAATGGGTTAAAGAAATCTCCAAGAGCTTGATATACTAGGTTGGACCACTATCTTCAACAAAAAGGTTTCAAAAGAGGGGTTGCTAACAATAATCTATACATCAATATGGAAAAGAACAACTTACTGATTACACTTGTATATGTGGATGATCTCATCTTTGGAAGCAATAATGAGGATTTGAGTCATGAATTTTCTAGGAAATGTCAAAAAAATTTGAAATGTCAATGATTGGAGAATTATATTTCTTCCTTGGACTACAAGTTTCTCAAACTGAGAAATTAATATTCATTTCCCAAACCAAATACCTCTAAGAGATGTTGAAGCATTTTGGAATGGAATAATGTGCACTAGTTAGTACTCTATGATTACCATATGCAATTTAAGAAAGGATGATGAATCTCTTGAAGTCAATCCAACACTTTAAAGATTTATGATTGAGAGTCTACTATACTTGACAACTTCGATACCATACATTAGCATGCAATTGGAATAGTTGCAAGATTTCAATTAGCACTAAAATAATTACATACACAAGAGGTAAAAAGGATATTTTGATACTTAAAGGGAATGTTCGATTTTGGGCGTTGGTATCCCAAGAGTACAAATTTCACATTAACAACATAAACATATGCTTATTGGGTAGGTAGCATTGATGGAAGAAAATGCACGAGTGGGAGTTCATTTTTCTTAGGATATTTCCTTGTATTTTGGTCAAGAGTAAAGCAATCTTTAATTTCTCTTTCTACGTCTAAAGTTGAATATATAGAAGCAACATATTGTTGTACCCAAGCTCTCTAGTTGAAACAAAATTTACAGGACATCAAAGTGGAATATGATCAACCCATTGTTATTCTCTGCAACAACACTAGTGCAGTCAATATCCCAAAACATATTGTCATGCACTAAAAAAAAGTATACTCCCATCAAGTATCATTTCCTCAGGGAACAAATTGTTGAGAAGGATGTAAAGATGGAATATATTAGCACTAAAGAATAGACTGGTGACATCTTTACCAAACCTCTTCTCATAGAAACTTTTGAATATCGTAGGAAAAAGTTGGGAGTGATCTCTACTTTATCCTAGAACAAGAAGCACAAGCTCAGGCAAATCAACCTTTGCTATTGATATTAAAAGGGTTGAGAATGAAGAAATGGGGAGAATCTTAAAATAATTATGAAGAGAATGTAGACAAGGGGAGCAACCGTTAGAAGAAGAAAATATAAAAAATTTTCCATCAATAACAATGGGGGATATTGTTGAAAATGGTTGTTATTGATGTTAAAGACTATTCAAATGAAAGAGGAAATTAAATAGTCCAATAACATATTTCGAGACCTTTCCAATGGTATATGACACTCCCTCTAGTTGAAAAGGAATAATAAGATATAAAATATTTTGTCAAGATGACCCAACAAAAGTACAAGTAGGCCCCATTTGGATACCCTATCTTTGAAGGAATTTTTACTCTAATTATCTAGCTCAAATGGGAGCATAGGATATATGGTTGGAAATCATATTCTGAGACTTTTCCAATGGTATATAACATACCTTCTAACTCCTCACAGTTGAGGAGAAATTATTTTTTGAATATTCACTTTGCATTCTTCTAGTTGCACTAGCCAACCCAGCTAGTGGAAAAGTCGTCCCTAACCTGTTGGAAGAATTTTTCATTGATTTCAAAGGGTGAATGAGTCAGTACTTGTTTGAAAAATTGCATGAACATTTAAAGTACCTCCTAGAGTGATAGCCCTTGTCATGCAATTTCATTTGATAGGTGGCACATTTTGTGGGTCCTCCTAGTTGGGGAGATATCAATTTTTGAATATTGACGCCCCAGATGAATGGGTTTTGCACTAGATTTTTCCCAATTTATTTATGGCTTTAATATCTCATTGAAACCCATTCAAGAAAGTAAAAATTATTGACCAAAATCCATGTGTGATCAGCTTGAAAGAATATGATGTGGAAGTCCAAAAATTGATTCTTAAGTATCCTAAGCCAAGTTCTCCAATCAAGTTGGCTCATCTCATTCAAGTCAGCCTTAATTTAGTAATGAATTTTCATAAGAATATAATAATTTTAGTAAGGTAGGATCCAGTTAAAAGGACCTTGAAAATTCACTATAAATACACCATTCATTGGAATTCTAGGAGAAAGAATTCAGCGAGAGATTCAAGAATAATTCTGAGAAAAATATGAGAGGCCTTTTGCTTAAATGAAAATATGAAGAAAGGAAAATTGAAGCTTCTAAAGATTAGTTTGATTGGCTTTAAAATTTCGTGAAAATATTGTTGGTTTTGACAAACTTTTTCACTATTCCTAATGTGATGTTTGGCCCTATTTAAGGCAAGATCTTGAAGTCAATTCAGGTATGTAGAAAGAGATGTATAGGCAAAGTGAAGAAGAAGCACTTGGGATTTGGTTTTAGGTTTTTGTGGTTCTTGGGTTATGGTAGTTTGGTTATTCTTTGATTAACTTTTGGAGTCTATCATTGGAGAAAAACTTGGTCACCCTTGTAAGCTTAATTTCATCATAATCTTAGCTCATCCTTTGCACAAAATTTCGATATGTGGGTTGAATTATCATGGACTTGTGTTTTGGCCTAAAGCGTGAGGTAATTCAACCTCCTATAACATACCTTAGTCTTGAGGAAAAGAAGGGTGTTCGGGCCTGAGATTTGACCATACTTGGAGCTAAGGCTTCGATTAGTTTTGAGTATACCTTGTGTCAATTTCTAAGAAGACTTTGGATCAATTTTAGGATCAAAACCTTAGTAGTTTTTTGATCGAATTCTTAAGCAAAAATTTATTAGCTTTTGGATCAAACTTTGAGAAAACTTGAAGAAGTTTTGGACCATGCTTGTTGAAGCAAAATTGGAGACACTTCTTGAGCAAGATTAAAGTAGACTTTTGGAGCAGTTGTTGAAGTATCCTTGAACTCATCTTTGTAGTAGACTTGAAGCAAATTAGGAGACTTTATTTTGAGCAGACTTGGAGATTTTTTTTTTTTTGGAACTGACTTTGAATAATTCTTGAATCACTTTTGAAGCATCGTTGGAGCAAATTTTGGAGAATCTTTTAGAATCATACTTTGATATTAATCTTGAAGAAAGTTGGGGAAATATCACTTTTGGGTTTGATGATCTAAGGTATGCACTTATTAGTTGAAATGTTGATATGAAAAGGGTAAGAATTGAAGTTGTTTGAGTATTGTTGTAATTGGGCCATTATCCCTAGTACAAGAACCCAAGAAGATATTATTTTATCTTTTTATTATATAGGGTTACAGGGTGGTGCTAATGAAGGAAGTTGTAGCTTCCTTCAAGAAGTTGTTGAATCCTTCTAGTTAGAGATGGTAAATATTAAGGTTGTATCCCTTCTAGTTGTAGAAATTAAACTAGAAGTTGTACTAGATTCCTTTGTAATATAAAAATATTGTGTAAATACACACACACACACACACACATATTTCTTTTGTTCATTTGATGTGATGTTATTGGAAAATCATTTTTTATATTTAAATTGTTGATAAATTATGAAATATTAATTCACCCACCCTTTTTAGTACTTCCAACAATTGGAGTCAAAGTGGGTTACCCTATAATAGTCTAATAACTGCAGGGAAGATCATGAGAAGGCATGGAAATGGAAGGCATCTCTTCAAGAACAATTATGGTGTTTTATGGAAATGATTATCCACTATGGAAAAATTTCATGGAAACATACTTGAAGGCTTTAGGAGTGGATGTTTGGCTATCCATCATAAATGGTTATAAAGTTCCTAAACATTCTCAAACTGATCCTGATGAGAAGAAGTTGTTTATATACAATTAAAAAACTCTTCATACCATCATGGGTGGTTTGTCAAGAACTATTAAGTCCAAGGTGATGACCTATACCACATCTAAAGAATTATAGGATAAACTTAAAACAATGTATAAAGGTGATGATAAATTCATGCAGGTCAAAATTCAAAAGTATAGAGCTTAGTTTGAAAATATGAAAATGGATGAAAAAGAAGATATTACAACTTACTTACTCATAGTAGATGAAATTTTTAACTCCATCAAAGTATTAGGAGAAAAAATTAAAGATCCTTTAGTGATACAAAAGGTCTTGAGATCGCTTCCCTTGAAATACAAGGCCAAGGCATCTACCATAAAAGAAACCAAGGACTTGTTCAAGATGACAATGGAAGAATTACATATCACTCTTACAACATACTAAATGAGAATAGATATAAAAGATGAGCCATTAACTAGAGAAGAAGATTTAAAGCCACAAGGAAGACAAGAAACAAATATCTCAAGGTCGAAGGAACTCCATAATATGATTCAGATGTAGAAGAAGCATATTTCATCATGAAGCTAAAAAAGGGAAACCACAAAACAAAAAGATAATTTACCTTTTAAATGCTTCAAATGTGATAGAATGGTTCATTATGCTAAGGTATGTCCTTTTAAGGAAAACAAAAGTTTCCATAAGAAAAAACTTTATTCCAAAGAAGGTGTTAAACACAACCATGGTGAAGACAAGGGATAAGATAACAAATTTATTTCCATTCAAATTGATGTACATTTATAATACATTTATATGAATGTTGGATTCAGATTCCAATGTCTCTTCATCTCCCACACCTTAACCCTTAGTGGATTAGGTGTCCAAAATTCCCCCCCTTAATCTGAAGGGGTATATACAAGTCCAAGGAGAGATCTATAATGCAAAAATACAATAACGCATGACAAAAATAAGCTGAATGTGCTCTCTGAGATGATGGCATAAGGTGGGAGAACTCAAGGTCTCAACTGACAATGGTTTAAGGATGACCACTAACACCGGAACACTTAGTGTAGTTCCTAAAATTCTTCCAAATCTGGCAAGAAGATGATGCCTTCTGCTAGAGGAAGTGATCCTTAATGTTTTTTAAAGATGGAGACCTTTAACCTAGAAAAGGGAGGTCTACAACCTGCAGTGGTTTAAGGAAGGCCACGAACCAAAGGAACACTTAGTGCGATTCCCATAACTCTTCCAAATATGGTAAGAAGTTGGAGTCTTCTGCTAGAGGAAGTGCTCCTTAATTCTTTGGAGAGGGAGACCTTCACCCTAAAAGAAGGGAGGTCTGCAACCTGTGGTGGTTTAAGGAAGGACACCAACCAAAGGTATGCTTAGGGGGTTCTATGTCTCTGGATACAACTCTAAATCTGGGTATGGTTATAGGCTTAGGCAATAGGTTTATGTTGTGATCAAACTCGCTTGATGCATCTTTGAAACTTGTATATGGCCATTGATTCCCCCACTCTCAGATACAAGGTGAGAAGATAGAGAAAAGTCAACTGCAAGAATTTTTACTACTCGTGAAAAAATTATATGATACGAGTGAAATATCTTCTTGGTTGTTGAAGCCCATTGCAAAGAAGCGATCCATCCAAGGTGAATCTTTGTTTAATAGGAGGCTTGGTTTTGAAACATATTTTTGAAGAATGAGTGTGCTAATCACAATGCTTGCATGAGTGAAGATCAAAGCAATGATAATTCACATGGGAAACTTGGTCATAATGTTGGCATTTGACAACTTTTGGTTGCGAATGTGGAGGAGCATAATCTGGAATGAAGCTCAGCTATCATGAAGAAATCTGGCACTATGAAATTTGATGGGCTTTGAGTAATCTGGAATATGAAAGGATGCCTCCTTATCGTATCCAAGACCTATTTTGTGCTTGTTGATTGGCTTGGGAAGTGAAGGATGAATTTCCACACGTCCATGAAAATATGCTCCTTAAAAGGGCACATGATGGAGATCATGTTAGGGTTCAAGAGAAATAAATATAACAATCAAGAAATACACATTCAAACCATGTACACCATGATTATCTGGAAAACCCCAATTGGGGGAAATCCAACCAACAATAGATCTATTATTGTTCTTGGCTAAAACACAGCCGAGCAGGCCAACAACCTGAGATTTCACCGCTCAACCATGGCTCCCTACAATGGATAATACACAAGCCTTTTAATGGCTTCAACTACATGTAATACCATGGGCTCAATACCATGAGTCACCAATACTAGGTGCCCAAAACCACAACTGTTAACCATAACTGTTGACATAACCTCAACTCCACCATAGGGTCAAGTTTATCTAACAATCCCCCCTTTAAACTTGACTTTGGGTTTTCCTTGGCCAAATCTAGCCAAATCTGCCAAGTGAGCTAGCCACCACTCACCTCCAAGCTCTGCCCAGTCGATATTAGGGTATTTGGTAATCTCACAAGCTGTCATAGTTCAACATGCTTCATCATACCACCACATGCATCCCCGTATCACCCAAGCGGACATTCAGACTTTACCAGTGATTTACTGGGGTAGGCATGCCTTACGAGGTCTTACAGTCGTATACCCATTTACATGAAAATTTCCATTTTATTTTTATTTTGTTGCTATCTTGATCCACACACAACTTGAACTGTTGCAAGTTTAACCATGCATTTCACCCTTTAAGACTCCTATCCCACTATTTAACCCTTCTCTTGTAACTGAATTTTTATTTAAAATTTCTATTACTATTTTAGAATAAAATTTTTTCTTTAAAAAAGCCCTTCAAAAAATTTCTCAAAAAAAAGAGAATTACCCGACTTTCTTGACTTTTTAAATTCCCATGGCTTGCATTTTCTTCTTCAAAAAATATTCCCAGGGCTTGCATTTTCTTCTTGCTCCTCATCGAACGAGGCCTTGGCAAAGCCTTCGAACTTCATTTTCTTCTTGCTCCTCATCGAACCATCATTCAACGGGTTTGTGCAACGAGATATTGCTTCAACCACCACCACTACTTCGTGGATGGGAACATTTCGAACAACTATCCAAGGGCCTTGCCAACCAGAGCTCTGATACCACTTGTTAGGGTTCAAGAGAAATAAATATAACAATCAAGAAATACACATTCAAACCATGTACACCATGATTATCTGGAAAACCCCAATTGGGGGAAAAACCAACCAACAATAGATCTATTATTGTTCTTGGCTAAAACACAGCCAAGCAGGCCAACAACCTGAGCTTTCACCGCTCAACCATGGCTCCTTACAATGGAGAATACACAAGCCTTTTAATGGCTTCAACTACATGTAATACCATGGGCTCAATACCATGAGTCACCAATACTAGGTGCCCAAAACCACAATTGTTAACCATAACTATTGACATATCCTCAACTCCACCATAGGGTCAAGTTTATCTAATAGATCATCCTTAACGTTATTGACTTGATTAATTTCTGGTTGTTCCTGAGTGTTTGTTTCAACCTCAAGTACGGGATTATTTTGAACAAAAAGAAGTTTTGAATGATATTTATACTGTTATAACTCATCTCGTTGTAATTGTGACTCAAGCTACAAAAATTCAATGTTTTCCTGTGCATTTGCAAACAGGTTTGAATGTATATAAGAATGACTTTGTCAATCATAGCTATATTCTCCATATTAGAATGTTTAGAATATTCAGTAATTCTAATACATCAACAATTCGATCGATTTCACAATAATGTTATTGCAAAATCACTAATTAGAATGCAACTTTGTCTTCAAAAAAATATTCAACTAAAAATGTAGGCTGAACCACCATATGACATATAATACACCACATAACATTTATCAATGCCTCTCCTCTCCTCTCCTCTTATCTTATCTTATCTTATCTTATCTTATCTTATCTTATCTTATAACCAATCTTCACCATAAATGGCACTTTTTTTTTTAACTATTTAACACACTCACCATTTATGCATATATAGCCATCACACTTATGAAGTACTGCTTTAAACAACATATGAAAGGAATGGTTCTCGACCCTCGTGAAACCTCAACGGACTCTCCAAGAGACAATGGAGCACAACTTGTATAATATATGGTAACATCACATTATACACTCACCAATCCACATAATAAATCCAATCTCATAAAAAAAAACCAACATGGACCTTTAAAGAATAACCCAACATGGACCTTTAAAGAATAGATTAACGCACATACCAATGCACAAATTGTTTCTACTTCAACTTACTTCCAATTCCAATGCTACATCAATGCATTCAACATATCATATATGGCTGAACGCTCAACATATATGTCACGAACATACACCATTATATATCCAAGTATATATAAATAACATTCAATATGAAAGGTCCAATGCACATATCTCACATCACATTCAAAATTATTCTACACGCCATACCAAATGGTTCAAACTCATCATACACGGTTTTCAACACAACATCTATATATATATAACCTTCAACCAAATATACTATATGCCACAACCTTTCAAAAAATAGTAAACACACAGTTCAAACCTGTGAATGCAGGCTCAAATATTCAACACATATCAGATACCAAGGAGTCTTCAAATGCACGCACTAACCAACCATGGCCTTCGATGGAATTTAAATCACCGTTCTCAATGCCTCAAATTACCATGAGTTTAGTTCAAAGTATTTCAGAAAAATTCCAATGCTTGTAAAACAACAACACATAAATAATTCCGCTCTATTACTTTCAACGTTCAATACTTTCCATGCATAAACTTGAATGGAGACCTTCAGTTGTATTCTGGAGAGACAATTCATTGAACCTTGAAACTACGACACATTGTCTCACATTTAGATTCCGGATAAAACCCAAAACCATATGGATTGTCTTACGTTACCTACACCACCAAATTAATTTTTCTCCAGCTTTCTCCTCTCGTACCATGAATTATGTTTGCCGAACTCAAGTGACTGTCCAGAAATGCCTTCAATTATGACCAAAAAGAATACCTACAATAGGTTTCAAGTAGGTGTATGGACACAAAAATGGTTGAATATGGAAGACAGACAACGATATGAAGCATGGCCGAAATGCATGAGTATCATTGGAAATTTTTTCGTACAATCAACTCAATTCCTTCAAGCGGCTATGCCGGGTCACAGAGAAATCGTCCAGTGGATGCCAAATCTCAGAGAAACATATATGACAACCCAAAAATATCATAAAAAGAGAGGTGAGGTAGGTCTGAGCAAGGCAACTAATTTTGGCACTTCATAAAAACAATGGCCGAGAAGGCTGAGTGCATGCAGGTCTCGAGGAGGACATTTCTGATACGTGTTAGAATTGAAAGAGTTTGACAACGCCCAGGTCTGGCTACAAACACGCAGAGGAAGGCCACAAAAATTCAGTGGCTCAAATTAGAGCAGGGCCAGAATTCGCTCTCTTGCTACACATGAAATGGTCAGATGTGAAGGATAATCGTGAGTTAAGTTCTGCATAAGTCACTATTGTTTGTGGCTCCTACACATGGTTTGTTTATTTTTGTATGATGCGTTGCTACTTGAATACCGTTCAACTATAACATTGATTTACCTGTGTCTCTCATCTATGTTGCCTTAGTCGATTGGTATGCGTTGTTGATGTGAAGCTTATATATGAAACGATGAGATTATTTGTGTGATGGTTTTTTTTGGTTTGTATGAATTAATCCATAATATATATATATGTATGTGTGTAATGGGCATAATATTTATATGTTCGAAATATTTTGGTGCCATGTTATATATAATCTATTTGGTGTTGTACATTGAGAGTCATGTTTCTATTGAATTTTCTCAGAGCTAAGACGTGGAGACATTATGGGGATAACTATGTAGAAAGATGGGTGAAATTTTCACTTGTAATACCATAAAGAAATAGTGCTCCAGCCGTTCCTCGTTAGTAAGATATGGTTATGGAATGGAATGACTCTTGCCTTGTAGTATCCCATATTTGAGTTGGAAGAATCACCGCACTTTTATGGAATCTGTAATTTTGACCCTGGGGATCCTAGTCACTGGGTTATAACGTTTACCAACACTTGTGGGTTATGGTGTAATGGCAAACCTCCACATGGTATCAGAGCTTGGACCCAGGTTCGATTCCCCCAGCTGCGTTTGAGGGGGGGTGTTGGAAGAATTCCGTAATTTCCACCCTGGGGATCCTAGTCACTGGGTTGTAACGTTTACCAACACCTGCGGATTTTGGTGTAATGGCAAATCTCCACAATTTGAAGCTTAATTGGCTTGTTGCAAATGGTGATCATATGAGCTCCAAACTCGACACCAATCATGGGTTTTGGTGTAATGGCAAACCTCCACAATTTGAAGCTTAATTGGCTTGTTGCAAATGGTGATCAGATGAGCTCCAAACTCGACACCAATCATCAAGTCATGGACTAGCTAAAAGCATTTATCAGTGAACTGTAGTAGCAGGCATGATTTATCTATGCTAGTGTCTCTGATTATGATATATTTGAAAAGGTAAGTGTAAGACATCTTCAAACTTTGTAGATTTGACACCAGCTCTTGTGGCTTCACTCTTTCGATTCAATTCATTTGAACTCGTACAAACTTGAAGGATCCGTTATCATACAGATCAACAACCCAGAGAAGGATGTGCTACCATCTTCAATCTTTCAGAGCAAACGAAAGGTGATTATGACCTTCCCTGAACACTTATAGGGGCGCATAAGCTCGTGAGTTCCTTCTCATATCTTCCTAGAATAAATAGATGTAGATCTTGGATTGGATGTGAAAGCTAAAGATTACTGGGGATTTCTGGAAATTGTCACAACAAGCACAAAAGACATCAATAAAACTCTCTCAGAAAAGTAATATGAGACAACTATGTAGGGAATAGAGATTGATTGACCGTGGAGCAAATATTGGGTGCCTAATTTCAATTACTACAACGATAATAAGGATATTTCATTGAAGGATTTCCTACAAGAAGCTTATTGGAGCAGGGTGTAAAGCTTATTTTTCTAGTTCATCCAACTAAAAAAAATTGTAAGAAAATGCTAATGCTAGCTATGGCATATTCATGTTGATATTTTGATCAAGATTCATTGCATTGTTTGAGTAACAGTAACAAAAAAAAAAAAAGAGTTGTAATATTATAGCTATAGTCCATTTGGTGTGTAGACTGAAAATTCCCATTCCATCAACAAGTGTTGTAAGATATTAATTGTAAGGTGCATTTTTGTGACACTTTCTGTGGAGGTTTGCCGTTACACCAAAACCCATAGATATTGGTAAATGTTACAAACGAGTAACTAGGATCCCCAGGGTGTAAATTACGGATTCTATAGAGGTGCGGTGATTTTTCCAACACCCGCCTTAAACGCAACTCAGGGGAATCGAACCTGGGCCCAAGCTCTGATACCATGTGGAGGTTTGTTGTTACACCAAAACCCACAGGTGTTGGTAAACGTTACAAATCAGTAACTAGGATCCCTAGGGTGGAAATTACGGATTCTATAGAGGTGCGGTGATTCTTCCAACACCCCCCCTCAAATGCAATTTGGGGGAATCAAACCTAGGTCCAAGCTCTGATACCATGTGGAGGTTTGTCGTTACACCAAAACCCGCAGATATTGGTAAATGTTACAAACCAATAACTAGGATCCCCAGTGTCAGGACCTGCGGTTCATGCGACGGGCAGGGCAACTCCACCATGTGAAGTGCGTGTGAAACATGAAACAAAATGAACCCTGGGCGAGTTTATAAGGTGTTGGGCGAGTTGAGGAGGCGGTCCCATGAGTTGGGCGGGCCGACCATCCTCCAGGCGAGACAACACATTATGAATGAGTCGGTTGGGCGTTTGGTGTGGGCCAACCAGGTGACACAACCCGCCACCTGCCCGTATATATTGGAGGGCATTTGGAGGCAAACGACCATCAATCATTCGATCAACAAGTTCGAACAAGGAGTTCTGAAGTGCGTGGATGAGCCCGCATGATGGGCGAAACTCGGGTGTGAACTCGTTCAGAAAAATCGTTCGGACGGTTGTTTGGGAAAATCGTTCGGACGATCGTTCGGGAAAATCGTTCGGACAGTTGTTTGGAAAACTCATTCAGACAGTCGTTCAAGAAAGTCATTCAGGAAAGTCGTTTAGGCAGGTCGTTCAGATAGTTGTTCAGGCAGGTCATTCGGGCAGTCATTCAGGCAGGTTGTTCAGGCATGTCGTTCAGGCAGGTCGTTCGGGCAGGTCGTTCAGGCAGGTCGTTCGGGATGTCATTCAGGCAGGACTTGGGTGAGGTCGTTCGGGCGACCCGGGCGAGGTCGTGTGGCCACTCGGGTGAGGTCGTTCGGGCGAACCGGGTGAAGTCGTGTGGCGACCCGGGTGAAGTCGTGCGGCGACTTGGGCGAAGTTGAACGGGTGAACAGGTGAACGTGTGGAAAGGCGACCGGGTGAGGGCGCGCCGTGCACGAAGAAATGGTGAAGTGTTGAGATTGTGAACAGAGATGTGTCTCGGTTGGAGGCACCCGTGTGTGGTGACTTGGAGGCGCGCCCGAGTTGGGTAAACGACACGATCGTGCGACGAGGTGAACGAAGGGTTGGTTAGTCGTGCGGCAACCGTGCGGAGGTGCCGATGAGCTGGGCAACCGAGTTTGCCGAAGTTGTGAAAAATTGGCTGTGTAAATTTGGGGTTTCCCAAGATTTAACTTGTGCATTGTAAAAGTGAAGATTGTATAATATATTGATATCGGGCAGACTCATATTGCAGGGAGTTTCCCCTCCCTTTATACTGTTGTGCATTTCTCTTATATAATGCTATTGATAATGAATGTGTATGGGTGTTCATTGGTATAAAGGCACATTAATAATACTTGGTAATGAAAATAAAACTAAGTATGGATTGTTAAGGTGTAGTCTACAATCGTAAGTATTGGTGAAAAGAAAACGGTTGGTAGTGCCGCACCTCGCTGGCACGGTTGAAAGACTACCATAGGCTTGGGGGCATGACAGTTGGTATCAGAGCTCGTGAATAGGTTCGGGTGTTGAAGCATTGAAGCTGATACACAACTTGACAGTTGGTATTAGAGCTCGATTGGAGCTGGTTAGAGCAAGATTGCTCGTGACGAAGTAACAGTGGAAGCAGGTACTTGCAGGTAAAGGAAGCTAGTTTCACTTACAAGTGGAACAAGTGCCGGTTCATGGTTGCAAGGAACTTGGTGAAGGTTGGAACTGGAGGTCGTACAGTTGGGCAGGCGGTACTACGTGTTGTTTATACGATTTGGGCGTTTGGTAGGGGTTGGCAAGTGGGACTGCATGTGGACAAGTATACACGGTTTGGGCGTCTGTGGACCAAACAAAGTATGAACCGGGGAAGACATGCGACAAGGCATGGCAGGTTTGGAAGAATGCGAAGGGAAGCTCTTGCTTACCTTATACAGGTTGAAGTGGATGAAAAAGGAGAATCCCCGGATTTGAGAGAAGCTTGTAGTCTTAGAAAGGAATGTTGAAGACGAACTTCTTCAACTTGGATGGACAATGGAGCAAGATGAAGTTGCAGATTGTGTAAACAAGGAAGAGGAAGTCGTGATAGTTGAAGATGTTGCAAACATAATCATGATGGAGGATGAGCTTGAGATTGATCAAGTTGGACCAGGATCGTGCAGTTTGCAGACATGGATGGATGAGGACTCCCTTGTGGAGGAACCTCATGATGATGATGATGTAAGTACTATTGATACTTGTGTTTCACTTGAGCATTTGGTAGATGGACCGTATGCAGGGAAGGGCAAAGTCAGTTTACCGATGCTAGGGAGCATCTTACCATGGATGTTTATGATGAGACCTTGTATGGAGAAGCAAGGATTGTTGATTGTTGCAGGACTTGTTGGGGTTGTTGGTGACCTTATGGTAGAAGGTACAAAGGCCTGTGACAAGGGTGGAACTTGATGATCATTGTAGAGGAATGGGTCATGCTTTAGCCACATGGCTAAGTGTCCGGCATGACTCATGGATAGATTGGACGACACACACTTGAGTTGCTTGGATGTACTTCTCATGGCCGAGACCAAGAGCAAGTCTTGGTGGAACCTTTGGTGGAGGAGCTATGATGGAGAGACTCATGTGATAATGATATGGTTGGGTGACCGAGTTCACTAGACCGAAGATTACAGACTTGGATGAGGATGACCGATTGTTGTGATTGGTCTACTTGGTTGGAATACATGGCAACTTAGTCATGGACATCAGGTTGGAGACATGGAGCATGGTAGTCTAATGCAGGGACATTGTGCAAGAGCACTTGTAGAGGTGTCACTTATGGGCATCCAATGAGGAGTGCCAAAGCAGGGATGTTGTGCAGATGGATTTGCTAGTGTGACATGGAGATGTTTTACTTAAGAGTCGATACAGAGGTTGTACACTCTTGTACAACAAGGCCATGGACTTGGATGGAGTTGTGAGCAGACTATGGGGCATTCTTACTACATGGAGAAGCTGAGGCATCTTGCAGAGTCCTTTGGGTCGAGACTTGTATGCTTGCTGAGATGTTGGTTGGGGATGGCTTATGGAGCTCATGATGACATGAGATTGTTGTGACTTTTGGGGACTTCATATATGGTGGACTTAGAGGATTTGATGCATTGAGAAGCTGAGGTCAGAGACTTTGATGCAGGATGGGGTGCATACTTTCAAGTACATGTATGGGGATGGCTTGAAAGAGTGACTTGATGTGGAGGATCGATATGAGACACTTTGGAGTGTTGGAGTTACGACGATGATGATGCCTTGGTGGCAACACTTGGACATGGTTTGAGCCGAGACTCAACTTCTTTTGACACATGGGAGCTAATTGATCTATGATCATGGGCAGCACATGGATAGATGAGACAGGTGTATACTTGTTTCTATGGCAGACTTGAGGGATGACACATTGCAGAGATGATGGAGGTTGCTTCATGGACCTGGATGTGGCACACTGAGAGTTGGAGTTTGATGAGATGGTCTCTTGATATTGAGGAGGCACACATATGGATGATGATGTTGGGATAGATGTGGCTGATTTCATGTAGCACATTGATACCAAACATCATGGACAACATGTTGCAGATGAGATGAGGACTACTTCATGGACCTGAGCATGGCATACACTTATATGGATGGATTCTTGATCGAGTTGAGGATGTGACAGGATGTTCAGAGAAACGACTGATGGTGGCATGAGGATGTGCATTCTCATGGTTTGGGCGTGACGGTTGGATTAGTTATCCAACTAGTTCAGACATGAGGGCTAGCGGTGTGCAGAGATATGTTGGCATCGTGTTGGAGTATCATGGCAGCAGTTCACATGGGATGACACATGATGAGGTCGACACGAGATGTTGTAGTGGGCATGTAGCTTGAGATGGGGGGGCCAACCTTGCACGATGGAGAGCAGCATGTGCAAATTGTGACAGGGTGGTCGATGGTCATGGATTGAGATGATTTCCGATATATGACATACCAATGGGGTGTATACCTTGGTATGGTGATCTTGGTGACAAATGGTTGCCAGGATGAGATATTGTCGAGGACAATAATGACTTCCAGTGGGGGAGGATGTCAGGACCTGCGGTTCGTGCGACGGGCAGGGCAACTCCACCATGCGAAGTGCGTGTGAAACATGAAACGAAATGAACCTTGTGCGAGTTTCTAAGGTGTTGGGCGAGTTGAGGGGGCGGTCTCATGGGTTGGGCGGGCCGACCATCCTCCGGGCCAGACAACACATTATGAACGAGTCGGTTGGGCATTTGGTGTTGGTCGGCTGGGTGACACAACCCGCCACCCGCCCGTATATATTGGAGGGTGTTTGGAGGCAAACGACCATCAATCATTCGATCAACAAGTTCAAACAAGGAGTTCTGAAGTGCATGGATGAACCCGCACGACGGGCGGAACTTGGGTGTGAACTCGTTCAGATAAATCGGTTGGACGGTTGTTCGGGAAAATCATTCGGACAGTCATTTGGAAAACTCGTTCTGACAGTCGTTCATGCAGGTCGTTCGGGCAGTCGTTCAGGCAGGTCATTTAGGCAGGTCGTTCAGGCAGGTCGTTCAGGTAGGTTGTTCGGACAGTCGTTCAGGCAAGTCGTTCAGGCAGGTCATTCGGGCAGGTCGTTCAGGCAGGTCGTTTGGGAGGTCGTTCAGGCAGGACTCGGGTCAGGTCGTTCGGGCGAGCCAGGTGAAGTCGTGTGGCGACCCGGGTGAAGTCGTGCGGCGACTTGGGCGAAGTTGAACGGGTGAATGTGTGGACGGGCGGCTGGGTGAGGGCGCGTCGTGCATGATGAAACGGTGAAGTGTTGAGATTGTGAACGGAGATGTGTCTCGGTTGGAGGTGCCCATGTGTGGTGACTTGGAGGTGCACCCGAGTTGGGTAAACGACACGATTGTGCGACGAGGTGAACGAAGGGCTGGTGAGTCGTGTGGGGACCGTGTGGAGGTGCCGACAAGCTGGGCAACCGAGTTTGCCGAAGTTGTGAAAAATTGGCTGTGTAAATTTGGGGTTTCCCAAGATTTAACTTGTGCATTGTAAAAGTGAAGATTGTATAATATATTGATATCGGGCAGACTCATATTGTAGGGAGTTGCCCCTCCCTTTATACTGTTGTGCATTTCTCTTGTATAACGCTGTTGATAATGAATGTGTATGGGTGTTCATTGGTATAAAGGCACATTAATAATACTTGGTAACGAAAATAAAACTAAGTATGGATTGTTAAGGCATAGTCTACAATCGTAAGTATTGGTGAAAAGAAAACGGTTGGTAGTGCCGCACCTCGCCGACACGGTTGAAAGACTACCGTAGACTTGGGGGCATGACACCCAGGGTGGAAATTACTGATTCTATAGAGGTGCGGTGATTTTTCCAACACCCGCCCTAAACGCAACTCAGGGGAATTGAACCTGGGTCCAAGCTCTGATACCATGTGGAGGTTTTCCGTTACACCAAAACCCACAGGTGTTGGTAAACGTTACAAAATAGTAACTAGGATCCCCAGGGTGGAAATTACAGATTCTATAGAGGTGCGGTGATTCTTCCAACACTTTCAGTTTTCAAGCTTGAGAAAATGGTCAAAATTACTGAGTTATTAGAGTTATTAAGTACTCTAATACATTCCACTACATATGAGATGGTAAAATTAGCAAAAACAATCCTTTTTTCAAAGGGGTGAATGTTGGACCACGATTCGACTCAACAAACCCTGCTGGAGGAAACTCAGGATGAAGTTCTCCTCATATTATGCATTTCAGATATGGCCACATCAAATCAATTGGTTGGAAGTGTAGAGCATGTTGACTGCCATGGAAATCCTCTTGACAAGATGCACAACGGACAAAGTTCGAGTGCACAATTTGAGGGGCGTTATCAACAACACCAAGTCATGATGGCTCATGCAATAGTAGGCATTGCACAGATGGTGCCAAAAAGAGCTTATCTTAACCAAGAAACAAGTATGAAGAGAAATGAAAATGATCAAATGCGTAAATATTTAATCCTTTTGATGGACTCTCCAGGAAAGACCAGACCAACGCTATTCAAGGCAGCTCAGACAAGCTTGGCGGGGAATGGGAGCATGCCATTTTTTTTTTCTACCTAATGCACAAGCTCATAGTGAGGAAGAGGACCACACACCATGCCTCTGGTACCATGTTAAAAAAAACCATAATGAAGACAAGGGATATGATAGAACATTCATTGCCTTTACTATTCACAAATTTGATGTACATTTATAATACCTTGATATGATGGTTGGATTCATATTCCAACATCTCTTTGAATCCCTTTGAATGTTACTCCCACAGCTTAACCCTTAGAAAATTAGGTGTCCAAACGAAGGAACAACTCTTTAGATGAAAGTGACACAGAAGAACTGGATGCAAGAGAAGTTTTCTTCATAACCCAAGAAAATAAAATAATGGTATTTATAACAAAGAGGTCATTGATTCAAATGATAAAGAACCAAATATGAGAATAGATTCCTTTTGGGGACCCAGAAAAGATTCAAAGACTGAACAAGAAGATGAATATCTTCAAGGAAAGTTAAAGAATAGTGAAAATGAAAATGCCTTGCTTAGTAATAAACAAAAAGAATTGAAAAACTTACTTGAAAAACTCACTTGAAAAACATGATGAATAAAGTATACCTTTAAAGGCCCAACTTCAAGAAGGAAATAGAATTGAGGAAGTTTTGAAGACCCAAATGAAGAAGAATGAAGAAGAATATAAAATCTTGAAGAGGAAGTTGTAACATTGAAGGCTGAAGTTGATAATATTAACAATAATTTGAAGAACTCACTAGTGTTGGATGACATTCTTAGTTTTCAAAGATATCCAGAAGATAAAACAAGTTTTGGTTATGAAGGCACATCTTTAAGAAAGGAAGGCACAAGCTCCAAGCCTTTGAAGGAGGAAATTAGAAGGGAATTTATAAATGCTATTACTTTAAGAAGTTTTGTTGATTTTCCCAAGAACATCCAATATCAACATTGTATTGAACCACCTCCAAGATCAAACAACTTTAGAATATCTTTCTACTCTCCCGGGTATGAAAATATATTTCTTGGTCATTGTTACATTTTTGAAAAGTTTTGGCATAAATAAATCAATTGTAAAATCAATCCAATATACAATTATGTGAGAAGCATGAATGATTTTGGAAGAAACATATAAAAAAATGTTCATGGACCTACCAACCGAAACTATAATCCATTTGAACCATTAATGAATCAAAACATTGTATACTACAAATGCAATAATCTTGGTCATGAGGCATAGGATTATATGCTTGAAAATGCTTAGTCCATAAAGACAGAGAAGCCAACGATGTAATGGGAAAGGAAAAATAAGGAAGGTTGCAATCTAGAATTAAACGCTGAAGATAAAGAAGATTAATGGTACATAGATAGTGGATGCTCAACATATATGATTGGAGATTAAAAAAAAAAATCAACATAAAAGAAAAGAGTGGTAGTGTTGTGTTTGTAGATAATATTATATCAAGATACTTGAATAAGGTGTAGCAAGTCTCGAAAGAAAAAATATGAAGGAAAAAATGTTTTTCTATTTAAGGATTTGTAGCATAGTATTCTCAGTGTTGGTGATATTTTTTATCAAGGGTATAATCTCTTGTTTAAATCTCAGAAGTGTGAAATAAAAGAAGAATACTTATGAATTTTGGTTGCAACAACCACAAGAAGGCCAAACAATATATACATTCTAGATCAATCATAGCAAAAGAGTCGTAAGAATGAAAAAGAAGGGAAGGATAAGAAGACAAAAGTCATGTTAAGAACCATATGTTCATGGGTAGAAGTCCCAAAGACATGAGTCATCATTCTGCATTGATGTAAAAGGGGGAGATAAAAGGAAGGGCATCATGGTCGAGATGGGGGAGCATGTGTGATGAAATAAATGACAAAGGGGGAGATTGCTGGGAGAATTTTTCATTGATGTCAAAGGGTGAATGGGTGAGTACTTGTTTGATTATTTTCATGCACATTTCAATGAATTTGGTTACAAGGACCTCCTAGGGTGATATCCCTTGTCATGCCATTTCATTTGATAGGTGGCACATTTTGTGGGTCCTCCTGGTTGGAGAGATTAATTTTTGAAGATTGATGCCCCAGACGAATGGGTTTTGCAGCAGATCTTGCCCCATTAATTTATGGCTTTAATATGTCATTGCAACCCCTTCAAGAAAGTAAAAGTTATTGACCAAAATCCATGTGTCCTAATCAACTTGAAAGAATATTATGTGGAAGTCAAAAAATTGTTTTTTAAGTATCTTAAGCCTTCTCCAATCAAGTCAATTCATCTCCTTGAATTCAACCTTAATTTAGTAATGATTTTTCATAATAAGGTCATATTTTTGCTTAGGTTGGGTCTAGTTAAGGGGACCTCCAAAATTCACTATAAATACACCAGCCGTTGGCATTCTAGGAGAAATAATTCAGTGAGAGATTCAAGAAAAAAATAGAGATAAATATTTGAGGCCTTGTGCTTAAACGAAAAATTTGAAGGAATGCGAACTAAAGGTTCTAAAGATTGGTTTGATTGGCTTTAAACTTCTATGAAAATAAAACTAGTTTTGACAAAATTTTTCACTATTCCTAAGGTGATTTATGACCCTATCTAGGGAAATCTCTTGAGGTCAATTCATGTATTTAAAAGGATATTTCTAGGCAAAGTGAAGAAGAAGATCTTGGGATTTGGTTTCTAGATTTTTTGGTTCTTGGGTTATGGTATTCTGGTGATTCTTTGATCAGATTTTGGAATATATCATTGGAGAAGAACTTGGTCAACCTTGTAAGCTTGATCTCGGCCTAATCTCAGCTCATTCTTTGCACAAAATTTCGGCTTGTGGGTTGAATTATCATAGATTTGTGTTTTGGCTTAAATCCTGAGGCAATTTTGCCTCCTATAACAAATCTTGGTCTTGAGGAAAATAAGGGTATTCAGGCGTGAGTTTTGACCATACTTGGACCTGATCTTGGATTAGTTTTGAGAAAAAGTTGTGTCAATTTTTGAGAAGACTTTGGATCAGTCTTAGGATTAGATCTTGAGCAGTCTTTGGATCAAATTCTTGATCAAACTGTGATTATATTTTGGATTAGAATTTGAGTAGACTTGAAGAAACTTTGGAGCAATCTTGTTAAAGAAAACTCAGAGACACTTTTTGAGTAGAATTAAAGAAGACTTTTGGGGCACTTGTTGAAGCATTCTTGAGGTCATCTTTTTAGAATACTTGAAGTAAATTTGGAGACCTTATTTTGAGTATACTTAGAGAGTTTTTCTTTGGACCCCACTTTGAATAATCCTTGAAGCACCTTTGAAGCATAGTTTGGAGAATCTTTTAGAATCAAACTTTGATATTGATCTATAAGAAAGATGGGGTAATATCACTAGTGGGTTTTGTTAGGTGTGCAACTTAATTATCTTCCTTATTCAGAGGTTTTGTTTTATCCATGGTTGTATCCAAGTTCCCGATGGGGGTGATTAGCTCCCCACTAGTGTCACCAAGGGTTTAACCCCCCACCCCAAACAGGGTTCGGGGGAAATACCCCCGAAAGAAAAATTTAGATAAAAATTTCCTTGTAAAATAATGTAATTTCATAGTCAATCTGAGTCGTTTATTAGGTGAAAGATTTGACATATAAGTTATGTTAATTTAGGGTTTTTTTCCCTAGAAGGAAACCCTTAGTTTATATGAGGGAATTGTATTGAAGATGTGTATTATTCTATGTGAGAAGAAGAGAGGAGAGTATGAGAGTGAAGAGGAAGTTACAATGGATTTGTTGTAGGTTGTATCCCTTTAGTTTGTTGGATAATATAAAATGAAGGACTAGTTTTTTCTCCGTGGCCGTGGCTTAAATTGGGTGAACCACATATATTTGTGTCTCTCTTGTTTTATGTTTTTCTATGCTTGTGTTTTTGAAATATTTATGTGTTCCATTTCTCTGCTATTTATTTTTCTAACAAGTTTTATGATCTAAGGTATGCACTTATTAGTTGAACTATTAATATGACAAGGGGAATAATTGAAGTTGTTTGAGTATTGTTGTAATTGGGCCATTGTCCTTGGTACAAGAGACCAAGAAGATATTATTTTATCTTTTATTATATAGGGTGGCAGGGTGGTGCTAGGGAAGGAATTTGTAGCTTACTTCAGAAGGTTGTCACCTCCTTCCAGTGGAAGCTAGTAAATCTTGGGGTTGTAGCCCTTCCATTTATAGCTGGCGTCAAGCCAATAGTAACTCCAAATGAAATTGATGTGTTTGCATTAATAAAGAATATGAGTAAATACAAGGAGAGGGAGACTATTGGGTTTAATCTCCCAATGTCTATTCATCTTATAACTTTGTTTATTTATTATATTTACAATATTTACATAATTTTCCTAATCCCAAAGATCAGGTGTCAACATTCCCCCCATTAATCTGAAGGGATGTTGGTGAGTCCAAGCATCATTCTGAACCTTTCAAACTTTTCCATTCCAAGTTCTTTGGTGAATATGTTTGCAGTTTGTTCATTTATCGAACAATGTCGTAGGTGGATTGTTTTGGCCTCAACATGATGTCAAATTAGATGGTATTTTGTATTGGTGTGCTTGGTTCAATCATGGAACTTTTGGCTCTTGGCCAAATTTATTACAGAAGTGTTATCAATCAAAATATGAGTTGAACGCACTTGTTTCTTCTACAAATCTTTGTTGGATTAGTTTGGGATGACCTAGGTTCAATCTATATTGTGCACCAACAAAACCCTTAATCACTGGCCCTTTCGGCAACGACCTACAAGCACATTGTAGTCTCACTCGAAGTGACTATGGGAGGATGCAGAACCAGCTTTCTGCAGCCTTCAAGGACTAGGAGATGTGGTATTATTACGTTGTCTTATTCTTAGCATTTATAAATCACTTCGCCGCATTAGATTAATCACTTAAACATGCCATATAAAACCATAAACCATCATTGTGCTGAAGTAAAATGCAACTATAATAACTGCTACTCTACAATAGACAATAAGAAAATATACATGTCAAAACACTAATGTACCGTGGTTCACTCCAATGTAGGGCTATGTCCACAAGAACTGTTGCTTAATATAATGAATCTTTGAAAACCAAATAGTTCTTGGCCTACGCACTCAGCTACAGACTCTTCTCCAGGCCTCTGCACACTCAGCTGTAGAGCCTCTCCATTGCTACCAAATTACAGATCACAATAATTCATCCATAACACTGATTGATCCTGATTTATTTGATGATTCTCTTCTTATTATCTTACCCTATATATACTATTACATTGTAGGGTTACATCATCAAAATACCAGGGTCAAAATACCATGGACTCCCTAAAACAAGAAACTATGCTCCCAAAACCATTGATCCCTTACGAAATCATGCGCTTTTACAAAAAGGAGGGGCTTCGACCCACCCCAAAGCCTTTATGACACTGTGCGGTATATTTAACTCCTAAAAATGTGCTTCACTACTCCACTATGTGCTCCACCCCACAAAATGCCGAGTCTTTTCCAAAATCTAGGCCAAGTTGTGTTGTGCTGAACAGACCCCCAACACTCACATGTGACTCGTCCTGAGTCACTCAACCGATTTGCCTCTGATCTTCATTGCAATGTTGTTGTAGGCAATGTTGAACTACTGTAGAATGTATGTGACATGCTTCTCTTCATTTCACACTTCCTCTAGTAGTGCTTCTGTCACTGGTTTTGTAGCCTTCTGCATCACTGTTGTCTCTCTCTGTCGAAGCTCTTGAAGCTTCTTATCCACTGCTTGGGACAGTTGGAGAGCCTCATCCCTCGATGGTTGAGTTCTATCTGTCTTCTGGAGGGAATTTCCCTCATTGATCTTTATGAGCTTCTATGAGATTGGTAAGGTATTTACAGTTGCTCGAATCTCCTCCAGCTATTTTTGCTTCTATTGAATATCCTCTTGTAGTTTCTACGCATTCAGATATTCCTACAGTGAAGTCCAAATCTATAAGCTCTCATCCAATAACTTCCCACAATTTTCCACTGCTGCAGAGATGCCGACCATTGTAGCCTCCAGGTCGACCTCCCTTTGCTCTCACACTTCCTTTGGTGTGGCTGGTTCAAATCTATAAGCTCTCATCCAATAACTTCCCACAATTTTCCACTGTTGCAGAGATGCCAACCATTATAGCCTCCAGGGCGACCTCCCTTTGCTCTCGCACTTCCTTTGGTGTGGCTAGTTGTAGCTTAATCTGTAGCTCGTTGATCTTCATGTCACATGTAAATTGTACATCCACAATCTTATCCTTGTATCCTTTTATTGGAAGGCCAAGCTTTGAGACCTTGTCTGGAATCTCGCAGCATGTTGCTTCAACCACCTCCTCTAGCTTATGCTACTCCTAGACTGCCTGATCCCTCTCCTGTATTGCCTGGTCGAGCTTCTGCTGCAACGAAGCTCTCTCTCTCTACCTGAATGTTTAATTGTGAAGTGTGTTTTTCGTGCAGCTTCAGCTCATCTATGATCTCTAGATGCAACTTGTGTAACCTATGAAGTGGTGCTACTACAATGTTCATGTTCACATACCTCCACTCTTTGGCATGCTAGTGTACCTTCGTAGAGTCAAACTGCAGGGCTCTGGAAAGTATTGGTGTTATTCGCGTTGTAAGTGTAGGCTCTATTGGTCTTTCCTATCCAAGATTTTCCTCTACCTGCACTGGCTGTCTGACTCTCTGTGCTAATGTCTTCAATTCTGCAATGCACTCCATGACACTTGTTAGAAGTGTGGCGTATATATCCTCTAGCTTATTCCATGATTTTGTTGTTGCTTCCTGAATTATGTCCCCAATCTGGTCCAATTCCCCATAAGTGAGGACCAATGGCATTATGTCCTTTGCCTTGTCTTCCTTCTACTTCATTTTTCTTCTCATGGCATCTTCGACATGTGCCTTCCTCTTCTCTGCAACAACTAGGCCTATCTCTATCTTTTCAGACTCTCTGTTCTACTCATCACCTTCAGGAGGATCCTGGTGACCCTTGTCGTATTACTCCTATTGTTCCAACTCTTTCTCATCCTTATCCTTCCCACTCACTTCCCTAAACTGCATCGTGTCCTCCTATGTCAAATTATCCTCCATTTGTGTCTCCAGTGCAACTATCCACTCCACAAGCCACTGTTGTATCTATGCTATGAGATCATCTTCTGTCACTAAATATGGCAGGGGATGCCATGTCGTCTTTGTGTCCCTGCGAGCCTATATGTAAATTATGTGGAAGTCATCCTTAAACTTCACCAAAGAGCTATATTGCTCGTATAGTGTTGGTGAAAGGTGAAAGTGTTGGTTCACCAACATGTGTAAGTCCATATGGTATAAAACAAAACAAAAATTGTTATTCTTTGATCGCGCTAGTTTAGTGGTATACCACAACGAAGAATATTGCACGGCTTCACAAACATCTGAGGCTATCAGAGGGAACCATGAATCTTCCAACTCTCTCCATGCAAGCATCGTAATTATAAAAATGAACCATGCGTAGTGAAACATAGTACCTTTCTCTTGAGCCTCGCAATAGTCATCCAAAAAATCTTGGCAAAGATATGTGGCCCATTTGTATTGAACCCCATTAGCTGTGCAACTAATGAAACTATTGGTCCAGGGACTTGAATAACCTGACACTTCCTCATGATTTTTCCATCCAATATATGTGTTGCGAAGCGAACTCCATGGTCATTAATTGAGTTGATATCATAACCTCGCTTCCCTTTTGTCAGTGCAAACTTCTTCTTCATGTTTTCTTCTATGGCTTTGTTCTGATCTTTCCCAACAAAATCCTCTCTGGGGTTTAGCCCTTGATATGGCAGTCATGTGATTCTCCATATTAGCATTGGGTGGATAGGGATGCTCTTCCCCATCCATAGGCATCCATCATGCACTAGCACGAGCAGGTGTTGATGAGCCTCATCATTGGGTAACTAAATGGACCTTAGCACACCACCTAGTTTAGTCAAATCAAATGTTCTCACAATTTATTACATATTTTGATTGTATTTTGTTTAATGAAATGAGTCAAAGTGAGATATTATGCCTAGTGGACTAATGTGCATTGATTGCAGGTTTGTGAGAGAAAATCATGGAATTTTGGCTAATTAAGGGCCAAAACTTGAATGATACAAGGAGGAGATATTGTAGGAGGAATATCATCCTCATTGGCTCCTCCCTCATTCAAATATTCCTCCATCAATCACTCTAGCTCGAAGTACAAGAAGCCAAGTCATTGAGATCAAAAGGCAACCGAGAAAGTGACAGTTAAAGAGCTAGTTTATCTCGGGTTTGGGAGTCGAGCCTCCCTATATTTAAGGAAGTCATTGGAGACTTCAGTTGTATAAATAAATAGGCCTAGAGCCTCATTAGGATTCAAATATTTGCTGTAAAAACACTAGTCATTTTTGAGTTCAAGACTTGTGGAAGACATTGTTATGTAATTTTCTATTTTGATAATGAGGATGAGAAATTCCTTGGTCTAGCACTGAGTTAACTCAAAGGGTTGGAGATCTTGGGTTAGGGCCCAAACCTAGTAGCAAAGGCTCCTCTTCTTGTATTTTTATGCTTAGATTGATTTCGTAGATTAATGGTTGAATTGTCTTTAGAATTATTTCATTGCAAGTAGTGTAGATTTGATTAGTTTGCTTATTAGTTTGCTTCCATTTGTGCTTTACTTCAACAGTAGCTTAGAAGATATAAAGGAACACCAAAAATATGTTAGTAGGTGGTTTTAGCCTCACTTCTTCCTTCAGGGATCATGGTTTGAGGAAAGAACTCTTATGCAGCGCCAAAAAGACAGAATTCTACTTTCTCATGGAATTTAGGGTTTTATGTACTTAGGTCAACATTTGATCAGTTTGCAAGAGTAGGATTTAGTTATCATTTTTTTATATTCATTCCTACATTAGATATCATCAATGTTCCATCTTATTCTACAAGTTTTCCTCATGCATGAAGTAGGCAACTAGTTCATGAAATTATGTTTTCCCTGGTTAATTGAAATACTTCTTGTTTACATGATTTTTGGGTAAATGATAATGTTTGATGCAGTGCAGGTGTTTCATAAGTACATAGAGATTTCATGATCAGCAACCTCATTCCAACTTCATCCACCCATGATCATTCCTTTCCATCACTAACACCCTCACCAATTTCATTATTTCACAAGAATATTTCTTCAAGCTTGTTGAGCGAATCTAGCCATCTCACACTCTTATTTTGAGTTCTGAAGTGGTCCTAGGCATTTCCTTACCTCATTACATCCACCAACCACCTTACCTAAGCCTTCTATCACCTTCAACATCCCTCATTTTTCTCTCAGTTGTATCCTGTAGAAATACAGGGGATCTTGTAGGTTTTCAGGAAATCCTGGAGAACGCATTAGGACATCCTGTAGGTTTCCCTGTAGTGGCCTGTTTTGAGGCCGAATTGAGGAAAACGCCTCTAGGAAGCTAGAAAAGGAGCCCTACTGGTATCCCAATCCTTCTGACCATTCACCATCATCCCTAGGCCACTTGCCACATCACCAAAAGAGATTAGCTTTCACACTTTCACCTAAAGAAGGACAAAAAGAAAAAATAGATTTATTTTATTCATTTACATGCACAACAATGGAATGTTTGATGTTTTTAATTTGCATGCTTAGGACAGTAGGATTGCATACATGTTAACTTAGCATTATTTTGAATCATAGCCTCTCCGTGGTTAGTTAGAAAATGGTGTGTTTAAGCATTTGATTTCAATCTTTTTCCTTACTGCAGTAGATAAGCTTTCTCTTAGTGTAGATTTCTCTTTTCCTCATTGGTAATCAAGCTTCTTATGAATCTATAGAAGTCTGGTTTGAAAAAATTTAGTGGTCTATCTCCAGCTTAGTAGTGACAAAGAGCAGACCCATCACATTTACTTGTGTATACAACACTGTCACCTCCAAGTTTGTACGAACCCTGGGTTGATAAAGTAAAGTTGGTAGCCCCAGGAGTTGCAACATTCTTGTTGCAATACTAGTGCTCATCACTTTTGGCGTCGTTGTTGGGGAAGTGTCTAAGTAATATGTGATTATTGCTTTCTTTCTTCCATTTCTTGTCTCTGATATTCTGCTATTAGCTTCATTTTTGCAAAAGTAATTTATATGGTTTTCATTTCCATTCTACATTCTTTGCTTTCCTTTCCATTCTGCAAGTAAGATTTAATTCAATAAGTTAGTTTTCATTCAGTTTGGAATTTCAATTCTGCAATTATTTTCAATGCTTGAAAAAAAAAAAAAAACAAAAACAAAAAAATTCTTTCATGCCTCGTAGGAATAGCGATAACTTAGGGAAATTTTTGCCAAATACCCCCACCGCTTCAAACAACAAGCCTTCCCTCTTCTTCGGTGGATGTGAATTGAAGGAACCCTTAGGTGAACAACCAGAGATATTTGAGGAACCTACAAGGGGAGAATAAGAAGAAAAACCCATTCCAGCTGACCTAATGGCTGAAAATAGAAATGACAGAGGAAATAGAGAAAGAGTTGAGGGTGCCTTTCCCATAAGAGAAACTAATGGGGATACCAAGATGAAGAATATAAGCCCCTCTTCTCTTCCTCATTTCCATGGCCTGACCTCAGAAGATCTAGAGACTTATTGTTTGAGTTTGCTATTATATGCAGAACCTATGATTACACCAATGATGAGTAGAAATTGAAACTATTCCCATCCACTCTCAAGGATGCAGCTTTGCGCTGGTTCATGGGTTTACCTGGGGATAGCATCACAAATTGGGCTCAGATGCATCAAGGCTTGAACAACAAGTATTGAGACTACTACAGGTCTAAAGACTCTAAAGAGGAATTTTTTAGGATGACCTTAGGGCATGATGAATCCCTAGAGGATTATGAAGAAAGGTTCCAGCTTAGCTACAAAAGGTCCTGGTGCACACTTGACCCTGAGTCATTGAAGCTAGTCCTGCTTAGAGGGGTAAGGGAAAATATTATGGATACCCTAAAATTGTTGGCAGGAGGGGACATCTACCAGCTACCCTATGAAGATATCAAGACTTTCTTTAGAAACCATTCTAGGGCAGCTAGGAAAAAGGGTAGGGGTAGTCAACCTATGGTCAATCCATCCTCTTCCAATACATCCATCAAGGGTGAAATTGGAAACATGCTGGAAGATTTCAAGAATGAGATGCTGAAAACCCTTTCCCTACAGATTAACACTATGGACATTAAGAGAAAACATGAGGAAGTAGAGAGAGCCTTAGCCATTTTCTGCCCTAGATCCACAAGGAGGCACCCTAGGAATGAATGTCCATTAAACTTGATTGAAGTCTACTCAGTCTATTAAGAAAACCACTCCACAGACAAGTGCCCTTCTCTACCTGGACTAAAATCTATATATCAAGGAGTTGAAGGGGTGACTGAACAACTCTGCTACATAAATCAAAGGAGACCTCATGGGCCTCGGCCATACCAGCAAGGCATACAAGGGTCATCCCATGCATATTACAACCCCAACCAGACCACATCCATTCCCTCTTGGGGGGGCCGTGCTCATCCTTCCTAGTCTACACCTACTCCTTGGTCCTTTGTACAATACCATTCCTAGTCGACCATCTAGTCATTTCATCCACATGCTCCTCCACAACCTCAGTGGAATGCACCAGCTTAGGGGTGGAGGCCCCCATACAATAATGCTCTAGATTGATTGCCTTCACCACCTACTCAACCACAACTTTTACACCTCGCTCCACCCCACTCCACCTAAACAACCCCAGATGCCCGCCCAACCAAATCCGAACCCGAACAACAGACAGACACACCAAGTATATAGTGGAGAGACATCCTATCCTGCTTATGCTGTGGAGATCGGGAAATGAACCTGAGATCTGGGAGAGTACTCTCGGACAACCAACCTCTACCTCCACCTAGGGAGAGTGAGGAATAAAGAGAAGAAAGCATGCCTAAAGTAAATTCACCACCCTTTCTTGAGAGATTAAACCAACCACTCGAGCCTACCCCAGAAGAGACTAAACTTCTGGAAGAATTGAAAAATCTATGTGTCAAAATTCCACTTCTCCAAGCGAGAAAGGATGTACCTATTTACAACAAGTTGATTCAGGAGAAGTGCTTCAAACATCCATGGAGGCGAAAAAGAGACGCCCCTACCATTAATGTCATTGGACAATTGTCCGACTTAATGCTGGGGCAGGTAATTTTTCCAAAGTATTTGGACCTTGGAAGCCCTGTAGTAGATGTGCACATCAATGGCACCATTGTCCCACACACTTTGATTGATCTTGTGGCTGCCATTAAGGTGATTACTAATGACACCATGCTCAAGCTCAATCTCCAGGGTTCATTGAGAAAGACCACAACAATCTTGCAACTTGCAGACCGTTCCACAGTGACCACTGAGGGGATTTTGGAGGATGTGATGGTCTCCATTGACTCTTGGGAGTACCCTACAGATTTCCTAGTTCTCCAACCTAAGGCCAAGCTTATTGGTTACCCTCTCATCCTTGGGAGGCCCTGGTTAGCCACTGCCAATGCCTACATTAGCTACAGGGCTAGAAATATCACTATCAAAAATGGGCATATGTCCAAGCAGTTAGTCATGTACCTTCCTGACCAGCCATCTCTAGAACATGACTTACCTTTATGGCTGGAGGAGGAGGAAAATGATGAAGTTTAATAAGCCCAACTCTATACCTTAGAAACGAACATGGGAGGAGGACAACTGGATGAAGATGATTTGATTGAACACATACTAAAAAGTCCAACTCCGAATACATTGTCCTCAGAGGAAGTAGTAAAAGAAACCCAGAACAACCATCAGATTGATTTATTATTAGCTAATTCAAACCCTACTCATGTAAAAACCATAGAATTTGACCCTGAGAGAACTTTGAGGATCAACCCATCTCTTTCTATACACCAAGAAGAAAAGTTATGGAACATGCTAAAGGAACATCTAGATGCCTTTTCTTGGAGTTACAAAGAAATTGTTGACAATGTTCGACCTGCCAACATTCAGGGGATCACCCCGGTATGAAGCCCCAAATAGACCTCACTCCGTTTGGTGTGGGAGTCCCATTTGGTATGATGGCCTGGTTGACACTGTCTCAAGGATTTGCCTCAACACTTGCTTGTCATCACAGGAGAGTGGTTCGCTTTGTCTTCGAGAAGTGAGGTTCACATGCCTGGTGAGTGTAAGTGTACTTGTGTCAATGGTCATTTCACTGTGAAGGGAAAAAGGTGAAGGTGAGTTATAGGGTGAAAGGGATCAGTCCCAACTCAGCTAGGAACACACAACACAAAAGACATACACAGCTTCTGGTAGAGCAGTCCACTCGAATGCGACAGCCACATCATACAAGGTAAGATAACATGTACAACACTCACGGATTAGTCTAAGATGAGTGCAACGGTTGTTACAACAAGGTTCATGTGAAAGGTCTATCTGATGTCTGGAAAAGTAGTCGACATAGATGGGACAACATTAACAACATATACAACAGATTTCCATTAATAGATTATGCATTACAACAAATGAATCAGTTCATATGTAGAACACATGGTTAAACCAACATGTATTACAAGTGTTAGAGATCAGTCTTACAACAAATACAATACATGTGTGAAAATGTGCTAGCCTGTTGTGAGGCTTCTGAATTAAGCGAAAGTTCCAAGACACATCGTTACTCCATACATCAATAACCCCATCATCGGGGTGTTGGAGCCACTACTTACTCAAAGAAAATATTATAGACTCTCTTGGCTATGTGGGAGGAGCTGAGGTGAAAATTCCTTTCATGTACAAATGAGGGGGGTATTTATAGCCAAGGGTGAAACTGACCCTTGTGGTTGTTCGACTACCCTAATGACCATTCGACTTCCATGACTTTCCAACTTACATGACTCTATGTTCAACAAGTGGGTCTCTTGGACTTCTGCGTTACATCACATTGATTGACAACAAGCCCATAGTGGAGATGTGGGCAACATGACTCATGACTTGACTCGACATGACTCGACATGATAATGCTGGTACATTCGTGTTGCTGCTGGAGTGCATGTCGAGCTACAGTGCTACTAAGTGATGGATGTCTTCATGGTGTATCATAGCTTCACCTCCACATGGTGAAGTGCACAAAGTCTCCGATGGTCCTTGGTTTGCTTGATGAACCTTTAGCATGTTGTTCCTTGGTTTCATGTTGAGAGGATTGACAGGCTCACTTGTTTGCAAAGGTGCATGTTCGTCACGCTCGGCTGCTTCGCATGCTTTGTTCGTTCATCTGTTGGTGAACTTGTCCATCTACATGTGCTCCCATCGTTCATCCTATTCGTCGTCTTAATATGTTATCTGGTTTACCTGTACCTGTAGTCACTCATGACGATATGACATCAAATCCAAAACCTCCTAGTTTACCATGAAACTTGATCATTCGGATGCAGGTGATTGGGAGAGGTAGCAAGGCTATGATGTGGGATGATGGCTCCTAGAAACTGCTAATGAAAACTATTCAAGAGTCACTGAGGGATGTAGATAGACATTATGAGTCGACAGTGACTGTCTACAAGGTCTGGCTCGGCTGGGAAGAAAAATTGCCCAAATTTTGGGAGGGATAGTGTGGGCTGCATGAGGGCAGGGTAGGCATGCTCTGCGCATTTTCCAGAATGAGCAGTCAGCAGGGGCTGGATAGCCAAATTTGCACAATTTTCTAGAGGAACGGGTCAGGTTGCATGATGGGTCAACAAGTAGGGATTACAGAATTATTCCGGGGAGCTTCCCAGGAGACTGGCAGCCAGAACTGCCCGAGTGGGAACTACCAGTTGACTGTTGGGGTCACCAATAGCCAGAACTACGCAATTCCTAGAGGGAACTTCTAGTTGGCTGCTGGGGTCACTGGCAGCTAGAACTACACAATTGGTAGAGGGAACTGATAGTTGGATGCTCGAGTCACTGGTTTCCAGAACTGTGCAATTCTTAGAGGGAACTGTCAGTTGGCTATTGGGGTCACTAGCAGCTAGAACTGCAAAATTTGTAGAGGGAATGTCCAGTTGGCTGCTGGGGTCACTGGCAGCCAGAACTGCACAATTCCCAGAGGGAACTGCCAGTTAGATGCTCGATCATTGGCAGTAGAAACTGCACAATTTCTGGAGGGAATAGGAAGTTTGTTGCTGAGAGTCGCTGGCTGGGAAAACTGTACTAAGGTCGGGAGGCTGGCCTACTGATCATCTCTGTGCAATTTATGAGTTGAGTCGACTGATGGGTAGTAGGAGACTTGCTCATGAGCATTGTGAAATTTCTGATATGAACAATTGGTCGACTGTCCGGGTGGCCAGCATGAGTGTTGTTTGAGTTGCTTGCGGGCAACACAGCTTGAAAGAACTAGCTTGTTGCTTCTACACTATTCTGGCTGACAGTCAATCAAGTTGAAGGCAGGGTGATGGTCCAACTGTCAATGAGGAGTCTGGTCACTAGAACTTCAACAAAAATGACTAAGTGTGTGAATAGTTAAAATATGCATAGGTGATCATACGAACCCACACTTGCATGACTTGACGATGAATCGACCAAACCATAAAACACACATGTTCAACATGATTCACCAACGGTGCAAGCGATGAGCATGACACTCATGATTGATTGTTCATGATCGAGACGATGCTTGCATGACAGTGAATGTGACTCCGTGTGTGAGTGAGACATATGCCTTAATGGAGATCACAACAAACACATATGAAGCAAAGGCTTTGAGCATAACGAGAACACAGTTGCAAGCATGACTTAGACATCAACAGGTAGAGACTTGAGTGCAATAAATGAGCAAGGCAAATATAAAGAATCACATGAGCTCACGGAATGAACCTGAGTGTGTGGAGTCATCAAGTGAAACTCTTCAAGGGAGGCTCCGAAATTGGTGCAGGCCAAAATTTTGGAGGGTGGTTGTAGCCGCTAAAACACTTGGAGACATACTGGCAGAACTCCAGCTTCTTTGTTTTGGTTCATTGCTAGCACAGGGCCTTGGTCTTTCAGGGAGTATTGAATCTTTGTGTAGGTTACTTCAGTTTCCCCACTTAGCCCATGGACATACATGGTTCACCCTTTGCCAAATCAGTCAAAGACAATCAAAAGTTCAACTTAGATCTCAGTGTTTTGAATCCGGGAAGTGTAGTTTAGTTCTTGAGTTGAAGATTTTCAGAGTATGTTTCATCTCTGGTGTTGCTCCGCTGCCAGTAGGCCTGGACAACACCCCGACGAAGTCATGCAGGAACACACACATTGCTCCACTACCAGCGAGCCTAGTCAGTGCCCCGGTGGAGTTGCATGTTTCACCTCTCTATGCAGGAAGCCTTTCTCTTCTTTCGCCTTTGTATTTTTTAAGAGAATTGTGCATAGCCACTTATTTATTTTTGGGGCGGAAGAGGGATCCCGACTTATTGACAGTGGAAGAGGTTGTTCCTTCAGAGAAGCATGTAATACCTCTTACATAGGTTTTCTTGTTTAGATTTTCCCCTTCTCCATTTCTACTAGTTGGATTAGCTTAAACACATAGAGCAGAAAGCTGAGTGCAAGCATGGGGCTTCCCAGTGTGGAAACAGGTTCACGGTCAGACCAAAGCTTCCCTTACAGACAGTTCATATTTTCTGTGAGGACTTCATCAGCCAAAGGTTGTAACCAAGCATAGAGAAAATGGACACAAGACGGGCCAGTGCTGTAGTGTCACAGGTCTCTTCAAATTTTAGCCACATACTCTATTCAAAAGCCAGAACGTAGTAGTTGACTTCACTTATTTCTGGAAACAAAAAAAGTAATATATCAAACAAACAAAATGAACGTGAATAAAAAAAAGTAAGCATAATCAAACAAAGCGAAAGCAAATATAATAAGAAAAAAAAACCAAATGAAACAACGAACAAAATGCAGATTATGTACATGGCACGGGCGCAGCCCGACCTACTAAAACTAGTGCTTGAGGACTTGGCTATTGATAAGAAGACTATCAATCCTCCCGTCAAGTGATTGCAAATGATATGTGTGTGAGACAAGTCTCTCGTGGACTAGTGATGGTCCACCAGCTCCGCTACCAGAACCTGGTGGCATTCTAGAAGATCTTCAAGTGAAGACAAAACCACTGTTTCAGGTACAATGTGCAACATGGGCTCGGATGATGGCACGGGGTAGTTGTTTTTACTCCGGGAAGGGTTCAAGTTTCTGAAGTCAATGCATAAGGATCTTCCCAGATTTCATGCATGTAGGATTTAAATAAGAAAACCAAGTATAATGACAAACTTTCCAAGTAATCCAAACACTTAAAATGTTAGTCAATCTTTTCGACAAATGGAGGACAAACAACATGTATGTGTTACCTATTCTTTGTTGCAATGGCTTGTCTCCTCCTTTACCTAGAAAATCATGTTGGATTGGTCATGTGAAATGGGTACTAAGGTCATCATTTACTTGCATAGACCCATCTCAGTACTGTTCAATCAAGTGGTCAGCAATTGGTTGTTGCTGCAGTGTGTAACTTGTACCAAGATTGTCCATCTTTGGATCATGGTGGATTCCCAAGTTTCTCTGTTCATTCATAGTGTTGGTCCTTCGTGCGTTCAACATGAGTGCTTTTGCATCATAGTTTGTGACTTCAGACTCCAAAAACTTGAAATCACTCATGGTTCATTGGTTTGGATGACTGAGATACACTCGGTCCTTGAGCCATCATGTGTTCCCGATTTGTCAAACTCATGGCCCATAGCTTGTTTATACATGGATTGTTTGGCGTACTAGTACTTCTACTACTATTGTTGTTGCTACTACTGCTACTATCATAAAAAAAAACTGTACAAGTTTCATTATCATCAGTTGGGCGAGGTGTTCCAGATCATTTTGGGCACATCAACCTCGACTTATAGATCAATACTATTAGAGCCCATCAAACCCTAATTCAGTTGTTACAAGCCCTAAATGAAGTCAAACATCAGAATGCCTCCTTCCCAAGAGATTCCATGACTGGAATCATCCAAAAACTGCCTCTAAGAAGATCAGCGCAGGCATGCCTTCATTAGGGTGCATTGCAATGTAGTCCATTACACTGCCAAGGTGCTATGCAGTGCACTTGAGCCCTCTTTGGCCCGCGCTGGGTGAATTTGAGCAAAATTTCATTGGGGTTTGGGAATATTCTTATCCATTGGATGCATCTAGAAGCTTCCTAAGTTTATCTACTCCTTTGGGCTCGAATTTGGATGAGGTAAGGAGTTAAGGAACATCAATCCCTTTATCCCTTCCCCCATGGAACTAAATTCTAAGTTTGGGAGGGCATTCATTATCGCCATTTATGGCATAATTTCCTTCATTCACCTATAAAACGACCACTCATCTAAGTGATCAAGGGCTGGAAATCATTGAATTATAGGGAGATGTTGTTAATATGAGACTTGAGTTGGTTTCAAGTATTGTAATGATGTCAAAATGTCTTTCTTGTTATGAGGAGAGGATGCGATTGAAATAGAGGAGTGATACTGAATCAAGAAAATTGGGTTGTAACTCTTCCTTTTACTAATAAAGTGTTCAAAGCTTTTTCCATATGCTTGTATTGTTCATTGATGCTTTCATATGTGTATTATGTACTTGATTCCATGCTATGTGTCACACGGAATAAGTTATATTTGCGGACAAATCCAACCTTCCTAGGAGTCTAAGACTCTCTAATGACAAACAAACCAAACAAGAGCTATCCTTCTCTAGATATACATCATTCTATGAGAATTCAAATGTTTTCGATCTTACCTTAGGTCCCACGCTTGTTGTAGC
>APFE031102997.1:80059-94983 GCA_000404065.3 Pinus taeda | reverse complement strand
TGAACCATCTGGAGGCGCTCAATACATGTCAAGAACTCTTCTAGAAGGCTCTAGAAGTGACCACAAGTAACTTTTTTAAAGATGAAACTTGCGCCTTTTGACCTTTACAGGGGTACGCACCCTAGCTTTAGTATACAGAGCGTATTACTACGCAGGTCTAATGTATTTGGAGTGCGTACACGCAGGCAAGGTAGAGAGAACCTTCGTACCCAGAGATAAACATGTTTTCAAGTGACTTTCTCTCTCTTTGAAGTTTTGACATGAAGAGCAGAGGTATGGGGCTTGACAAAGAGGACAATGTGGCTATTGATGAGGCCATATAACTGCAGATAGTCAAGGTGACAAAATTCAGTGTAACACTATGTTTAACCAATAGATCATTATCATATGCTTTGATCGGTTTTTGTCTTCTGTCTATGTGTAGGTACTTTTTAAGCAGATTAAGTATGGAAAGGAGCGACACAATTGGTCAAGGGAGATAAGGAGTAAGTGAAAGATTCAGGTAGGCTTATTTACTATCTTATTTAATCTACTGGTCATAGAAAAAGTAGAGAATTCTTTGCACTGTTGTTCTAGACTTAGCTACTATCTAGGGGTTTAAGAGTTTATCCATATACACTAAAACTTCCCAAAACAAATTGGCGACTCCACTGGGGAGCGATTATCCATCTTAGTAGCTTATCCACCTCCTTAGACACCTTGACATACTTTACTTGTTGTAATTTAGCCTTTTACATTGAATTTTGGACAAAATTTGAGGTTAGATGACTCTTGAGTGGCCTCACAGGAATCAACACATGCTAGCCTTAGAGACAGTGCGCTGCAATGCACCCTCCAGTTAGAGACAGTGCACTGGAGTGCAGTTACTCCCTCTTTGGCCTGCGCTGATCTTCCTAGGGTCAAATTCCCACCCTTGGAATTAAGTTTTTTGCCAAAATTCTTTTGATTGCTTATTTGCTGATTGTAAATGGATGCCATGTCTCAGAAAATAGGTTTTCATCTCCTTAGCTGGCCCTAGTTAGACTAGGATTGATAAATGCTTCTTATGTATTTACTTTGTCATTTTCAATCTATAGTCGAAAGTTAGTTTTTTGGTCAATTGATATTTGTCGAAAGAAAGTGTCATAAAACCGTCTTTTCCTTCGAAAATTGAATTGTTGTAAAGTCTTCATTCATGAAAGATTGATTGATTGATGTGTGCACATGATTAGTATTTTCGTTGAAAGTGTCATAATTCCTCATTTATTTGAAAACGAAAGTGTCGTAAAGTCTTCCTTTCCTTGAAAAGAAATTATCGCAAAATCGTCATTTTTATGAAAAAAGTTTATTGATCAATTGTGCATTAGTTTTCCCTTTTGTTCATTCACATTAGGGGAAATAAAAAAGAAATACATGCATTGTTCAAACTGTAGTTTGTGAATGCTTGAAAGGAATAGCTAGGGAAATTGCATTAGATATGATATTTGCTCTTTGTCAAAAATCTGATTGCTCTATCCCTACTAGCTAAATATTTTCATTGTTAAATTGAATGGAAAGTTTGTTTATCATATTAGTTGCATTTTAGGAATTGCAAACATACATCACGTGGTGAACCTTGAAAGGAAAATTCTAAAGAAGATCAACTTAAAATTTATTTGAATTTACCTAATGGAGCATTGCTACCTTATGAAAAACATTTAGAGGTCTAGGATAGAGACATGTTCCAGCGTCGTAAAACAAAGCAGTTGTTGCTAACTTGTCTGCAATACATCCTGAGTGTGATACCTCATTCCATGTATGTGAGTATATAGTAGCTCGTCCACGTACCTTCGGGTATATAGGGTGGTGTTACAGTACGTAAAGTATATGGGAATGCTCTCACTGTGCGGTTTTGCATTATACAACGCTTATACAGATTGGGCCTCCACGTACTTTCGGGTATATATTGGAGGACAACTCTAGGTTTCTATCCATCCTTAGGTAACCGAGTCAGCTACCTTTTACACTGTGATACACCGAACACAACATTCAGGGAGATTCCCTGCCCATACTTCTTGGTACACTAGGAGGTATTCTGCAGTTCACAGTTGCTTGGTAAACCTTTTGCCTAGATTATCCCTCTTTTGTTTTTTTATGTTACTTTGATTAAAATAAAACTAATTGACCGTAGATAACATCCTCCACGCTCAATCCTTAGTTGGTCTTAGGTTGAAACATATGGCGACAAATCCAAAGTCCACCGATGAAGGAATTCCATTTGACGGGAATCCTAATCCTTTTCCTCCTTTTGGAAATATTGGTGCTCCATATATGGCTACATTATCCCTTCCGAGATTTACCATTGGCTTGCCAGTATGGTTGTTTTCAACCTCCTTGGTTCAAAATGTCATGATTTCTCCGCAATCAAGTACACCTCCAACTGGACAAAATCAACCTCCAGTTGATCCAAAAGTTGACCCTTTGCCTTCTTCCTCGGTTGTTTCTTCCTCCCCTTCTTCCTCTTCACCTGGTGAAAGTATTGGTACTAGTAACCAGGTGGCTAAGAAGAAGAAGAAGGGGAAGAAGAAGAAGAAGAAGAAGCAAATTCAGCAGAGGGGAAACTAAGCAACCATTGCTTTGAATGCAACATCTGATGAGAAACCATCCATCAAGCCTCACAAAGTTTGATATCCATGCAAACTTTGTGCGCGAGACCATCTTCTTTGAAATTGTCTGGATATTCCTCAAATCTTAGAAGAATGGTTTTACCGTTCACATAATCCTGTGTCATCAGATTCTAGAGATCATGCTGGTGACACACCATCAACTAGCAGTAGTAAAGTTCATGGAAAAAAGGGTAAAGTTAAGTTTCCATGTAGGTTATGTGAAGGGAATCACCCCATTCACCTTTGTCCCTATCTAGATGAAGCCAAAAAAGTGTTGGATAACCGTCCTACTTCACCGCAGTGACTTCCATCTAGTTACAGGAAAGTCTCCCTAAATCCTTCACTAGTTGATGAATCGACTGACGAAAATCAACCGTTGGTGAAACCCACTCTCTCTAAAAATGAATCCTATGAGTCTATACCTGACCCAAATCAGCAGGTCAAGGAAACAGTTGACCCGATTTCACCTTCAGTTAATCGCACCATTCCCGAAGAGAGTGAATATGATACCACTCAGGTTCTTTTTGTTTCTTCAGATTCAAAATAGCTTGGGGGCAATCCTCTTGTTCCATCAAGATAGTAGGAAAATCCTCCCATTCTTGTAACTCAAGGGGTTAATTCTCCCATTTCTACGGCACCCCCTCAAGTATTCTAGTTACTTCCTTTGATTGAAATCAATTGGCAAGATTCTACCTTCCTTCTTATGTGCCTTTCCAAATCATAGTACAAGTTTGTAATAGGATTGTATCGGGCACTATTATAGATGAAGGTGCATTAGTGAGTATCCTTTCCTCAACTGCTTGGCAAGCACTTAGTTCGCCGCCACTTGTGCTAGTTACCTAGAATCTGTTGGCTTTTAACAGAGGAACTAGTCAACCATTAGGGATCCTCCCTTGGTTACCCATTACATTGGGAGGAAAAATCGTTTATCTAAATGTGATGGTAGTCCCAAGCCCTTTACATTATAACTTACTACTTGGGTGCAACTATGTTTATGACATGGGATCTGTTGTTTCAACACTGAGTGATTTGTTTCCTGCATGAAGGCAGAATTGTCACCGTTGACCAACTTTCATTTCCTGGTCCAAATATGGCTCCTAAGCAACCATCTTCCCTAAATGGTCCTTTTGTACCAAATGTATCATCCCTGCCACGGGTTAATTATGTGGCAACCTGTTCCATACCTACATCAATTGATGATCAATTCAGTGATGTTGTACATCATGTACTATGGGCATTGGAACCATGTCTCTCCTTCCTGACCTCTTGTGAGTTGTGATTGAATCTGAGGATAGTTCATTGTCTTGTGTCAAACTCATTAAAAAAATGAAACAAGGGTCTCTGAGGATAGTTCCTGGTCTTGTGTCAACCTCGGTAAAAAATGAAATGGAGGATCTAAGAATAGTTCTTTTACTGTGTCAACCTCATTAAAAAATGAAACAGGTCCATGAGGATAGTTCCTGGTCTTGTGTCAACCTCGTTAAAAAATGAAACAAGGAGCATGAGGATGGTTCTTTTACTGTGTCAACCTCACTAAAAAATGAAATAGCCCCTATGAGGATATTTCCCTGTCTTGTCACAACCTCATTAAAAAATGAATACAAGGAATTTGAGCGGAGTTCCTTGTCTTGTGTCAAGCTCATTAAAAAAATGAAACAAGGTCCCAAGTTCCAAGTTGAGTCTTTGAGTAGATCTTGTAAAATCCGAGTCGAGTATTTCACTTGATCTCGTAAACGAACCTCCATTCCATCCACCTGATAGCCATGAGTAGTCTACTTAGGTGAATGTAATGAAGCTTGGGGGGCATGCACCTAGTGGTAAAGTTAAGTTTCCCTGTAGGTTATGTGAAGGGAATCACCCCATTCACCTTTGTCCCTATCTGGACGAAGCTGAAAAGGTGTTGGATAATTGTTTTGCTTCACTGTAGCGACTTCCATCTGGTTACATGAGACTCTCCTTTTCATCATGTTGTTGGCATGGAAACCAATTTCAAGCATAGTTTCTCCTCATTTCAAGCTTCTGTAAAAATGAAACTGAATCCAAGCATAGTTTGTTGTTTCAAGCTTGTGTAAACATGAAACTGAACCCAAGCATAGTTCCCTATGGTTCAAGCTTGTCTAAAAATGAACCCATTTCCATTTTTAACCCTCGTGATTTCCATTCTATCAACATTTTTCATCAGATGAGCATTGGTTGTTTTCATCCCATCGCCACCATCCCTTTGGCCGATCATACGCTTTCACTTGGTTTTTTTACCCTTTTTGAGGAATAATTGCAATGAGTGGTCTTATTAGCCAGCCTCTTCACATAAATCAACATGTTTTGAGAAGTTCCGACATCATCGGAACCAGTTGCTACCCTAGACACCACTCATTCCTCAAAGTGGAGTCCTCTTTAAGCTCTTTTCAGACTCTTTAAGCATGAAAATATTGTCGAGCGCCTATCCTTCCCAGCTCGTTAACGGATTGGAAATGATATCTCTCTTGTATTATTTTACGCTTTTTCAGACTTGAGAGATTAATTTATGAAAATTAACTTGTGGAGTTTTCTTTTTGTCCATTTTCAAACTCTCTAAACATGAAAAGGACTGAGTTATCTTTTTCGTTAAACTCGTTAAAAACATCAAATAGCGACAAACTTGTCCATCTAGACAAGACCGAGTTTCACCTTCGCTAGACTCGTTAAAGCGTCAAATAGTGATGGATTCACCGAAAGGGTGGAATTATATGACAAGCATATGTTATCCTCCTCAAGCTTGATAAAAAATAAAGAGGTACTGGTCAGCAATGACTGGGGAAATCGGAAAAAGGGGAAAACACTTTATGGTAGCAAGTCGCTCTTGAACATGACACTTTCACCTCGTCACCGTGACTATGTGGGTTGGGTCATTCAGCTTGATGGTTATCACATCGTTGGTCTATCATACCATCCATTACTTTGTTTTGGGTCAATGCTACCAATTCATCTTAGTGTTGTCGACATGTTCAAGAGAAGTCATTCAGTTCAAACTTCATCCTTTGCAATACTGTAAACCTTCATTTTCATGATCGCCATTCCCGAACCTTCTGTCGTAAGTCGATTTTCATCTCCAAAATCATTTACCTTGTTTTGTGTCATTGATGTGGGATACATCAAGGCCCTCCTGCGATGAGTTGCTTCTTGTCGACATCAGAACATTATCCAAGAATTTGACTTAGAAACACCCCTTCAGTACCTTGAGGCTTGCATACATCAATGGCATGTTTCTCGCTTCCGGTGATCGGTTGACATTACTGGCCTCCGACCAAAGACTTTATATGGTGTTCAACATCAAATCATTTATTCACACCATGCGAAATGTACTATAGTACCTTGAGGGTCATTATCATTATCGGTGATTCCTCTCGCGTCTGTTAATGACTTACATCATTGGCTGGTAATTAGATGATGTCTTCCCATGTTCAACTTCAAATCATCTATTCACATGATTATACTTGTACTTGAGCGAAAGTTTGAACGAGATTGAAGACCCCAGATCTAGTTTCATCCATCCGGGCTGCGATATTTTTAGGAGTACTAAATCAAATGTACAATGGCCTTACATTCATGGTCATCCATTCATGGGTCTATATCCGTAGACGACTATATTTGTACATGTAATGAAAGTTTATAAGCTGAGCATGGGTATGCCTTCCCTCAGCGAGTTCATGAGAAAAAATCAAATTATCATGATATATGTATTGTAATTGATGTAGGTCACCTTCCACTTCAAAACCTCCTCTCCACATGATAAAGCATTTCACTCGACATACATATTTATGACTTCATGCTTTAGGGGGAAACTATTACAGATCCATTTGGGCACATCAACCCCGACTTACAGATCAATACTATTAGGGTCCATCAAAACCTAATTCAGTTGTTACATGCCCTAAATGAAGTCAACCATCAGAATGCCTCCTTCCCAAGAGATACCATGACTGAAATCATCCAACAATTGCCTCTAAGAAGATCAGCGCAGGCAGGCCTTCATCAGGGTGCATTGCAGTGTAGTCCAGTACATTGCCAGGGTGTTATGCAGTGTACTTGAGCCCTCTTTGGCCTGCGTTGGGCGAATTTGAGTAAAATTTCATTGGGGTTTGGGAATATTCTTATCCACTGGATGCATCTAGAAGCTTCCCAAGTTTATCTACTCCTTTGGGCTCGAATTTGGATGAGGTAGGGAATTAAGGAACATCAATCCCTTTATCCCTTCCTCCATGGAACTAAATTCTAATTTTGGGAGGGAATTCATTATCATCATTTATGGCATAACTTCCCTCATCCACCTATAAAAATACCACTCATCTAAGTGATCAGGGGTTGGAAATCATTGAATTATAGGGAGATGCTGTTAGTATGAGACTTGAGTTGGTTTCAAGTATTGTAATGATGTCAAAATGTCTTGCTTGTTATGAGGAGAGGATGGGATTGAACTGGAGGAGTGATATTGAATCAAGAAAATTGGGTTGTACCTCTCCCTTTTACTAATAAAGTGTTCAAATCTTTTTCCATATGCTTGTATTGTTCATTGATGCTTTCATATGTGTATTATGTACTTGATTCCATGCTATGTTTAATCAATAGATCATTATCATATGCTTTGATCGATTTTTGTCTTATGTTTGTGCGCAGGTACTTTTCAAGTGGATTAAGTACGGAAAGGAGCGATAGAATTGGTCAAGGGAGATAAGGAGTAAGCGAAAGCTTCAGGTAGGCTTCTTTACTGTCTTATCATATCTATTGGTCATAGAAAAGTAGAGAATTCTTTGCACTATTGTTCTAGACTTAGCTACTAGTCTAGGGGTTTAAGAGTTTATTCGTAGACACTAAAACTTCCCAAAACATGAGGAAGGAGTCCCAACTTCTTGTCTAATGATGATGAAGTATGCCGTGCAGGATAACACTCCAATGTCTTTTCCAAGAGGCAGTTGCCAAACATGAGTTCTGTGAAGGAGAATGGTTCATTCTTGCCATCAAGGGGAGTGACATTGTGTTTCATGTACCTCTCAGATAACACCCATATTTGGTTTCACCTACCCTTGTAAAAAAGCCACAGGTGAGACCAATCTGTAGAAAAGTATCCATCTAGCTTGCTGGACCAGTCTGCTGAGCAGTAGACCATATGCTTCTGGTATGTCCACAACAACTATGTTGATGCACTGGTGTACTTGACTGTCATGAGATAGTCAGATGATTACATCTCGTAGTTCACCAATGGCCGGTATTGATGTTCTATAAAGTTAGATGATTCTCATATATTTTTCTCTCCATCGTGCATTGATATTCTTAGTAATGGAGATCGCTATGACATTTGCTGCCACGCCAGAATCAACCAAACAGTTGTGGGGATTGTAGTTGAAAACTTCGAATGAAATTAGGAATGGGGGGAAACTTGAGTTTTCTTCTTCCATTCAAAGTGTATTGAGCACAGTGGATAGTGATCTTGGAGGTGTGCATCCTCCCTTGCTGGTAGAGGCTGCGCTATCTATTTCTGTTTGTCCCAATGCACGTAATAGGATATATCACTGGCTCTGGATTTTTTCTAACTAGAACATGCTGAAGTTCACTTGAGTTTTCTTCATGTCATCAACTATGTTGTAATCCAGAGGTGGTAGACTAACTGAGGTGTCCAGGGTGGAACAGATGCTCGTGTGTTTGGAGGATTATTCTGCAGCTTGTTGCTCATAGATGTTTTCTTATCCGCCGCTATCTTCCCGAACTTGCTTTGTGTTTGTTGCTTTGAGGCACCTGGTGGATCGACCTTCTTTATCAGTCATCTCACTTTCTCTTGCATCTCCTCAAGTGTCAAGGGATCACCTTTACTCCTAAGGTTGTAACGATCATGGATTTAAGAGATCTGTGGTTCGTATCTTTTGAATCAGTTACCAGAGAACCCACAGTATGAACATTTTTATGCCAACATTTCAAATCCCAACTGGGATCCATCATCAAGACTTATGAATGATGATAGAAGAAGAGCTGCTTAGAAGGAAATAAATAATAATGTGAAAACAATTTTTGAGGCTGCTTCTCAGTTTTCATCTTTGATACTACTTGCGAGAACTGATATGCGTTCACCACATGCCCAGAACTTGGTGCTTCATCAGGTGCAACCTCTTCGTTATCATCAGTGTCTTCCGACTTCTCCTGTATGTCACTATCCGCATCAAGTGTATGAGTACAGATAGAGGTAACAACTAGCTTCCAATGTGAACAAGAGTTCTCAGGGTGAAGTTCTTCATGGAAGGAATAGTACTTAGGATCAGCACATTGATCAAGTTGGAACATAGGCTTCTACGAAAATTTGGAACCGAACTGGTTGTTTCTTTATGAGCTAGTTGATGAACTTCTTGCCTGTCTTTGTCTGGGTGGATGACTGTTCATGAATGTTTCGATCTTCTGTTGCTTGAGTTCAGACATTTCGGTGGTCAAGTTCTTGACAAGGCAAGTGAGGGTCTGAATGTCAGTTTCTTCCTTGTCTCTGGCTTTGCTCGTCGTTGCTTGTGTCTTTCTGATCTCATCCTTGGAGTCTTTCATTGATTCGTCATCCTTGATGACTCCAATGGCGCGCAAGTCTTTCTCAACAACAATATCCTCTTCACAGCTTTCTAACAATGTTGGCTTCACAACTCACTTGATGAACTGCACAATGGTAGTTGGTAGTGCAGATGTGTAATAGTCAACAGTGATGGAATCATGCAGTTTGGTGTCTGCTGTAAACTTGTTCAAGATACGCGTAAACCTTTGATTGAAATATTTCACTTTCTCTTTTCCCTCCATCTTGAGGCTTCCGAATTCTTTGAGTAGCATAGTTGGAGTCTTGTCATTAGCAAACTTCTCAAGGAACATACGTTTGAAAGAACCTTAGTTCTATATAGATTTGGGTGGAAGGTTGTGATACCAAGTAGCTTCCCAGCCATCCAAGGTACATGGAAACAATCTACATGCTACGTCGTCATAACATACCTCAAGGGTCTGCATCTATAGGTAGAAGTTGTCTAGGTGGCCTTTTGCCTTCACCACGTTGTGTCGACATCTTGTGTAGAACATCCAGGAGGGCCAATGGTCCCTGAGTCATCCATCCAAGATTTGGGTCATCCATCTCTTCATCCTATTCGTACTCTCTGTCTTATTCCTCTCCTTGAGAATCTGATGGTTCTAGATCCGAGTCTGTCAGTTCGTCTCCGCCTCCACTTCCTCCACTACCTTCCCCTCCACCTCCTATGCCAGAGTTTGATCCCAAGACCACAAGAGTGCCTTGTTCATCTTCAAAGAAGGTTGGAGGTTCCCCTTTGTCTTCAATAACTTCTTCCAAACCTTTAAGAGTAACAGGGACTTCTTATTATATCGATGACACAACAACCCCTATGGGATTGGCTTTTGGCTTCTTCGATGCGTGTGGAAGATATTGTACATCTGGGATCAGTTCGACTCTTTTGCGAACTGGAGAGTGATGGGATGGATGAAGCAAAGGTGTTGATATGAAATCTCGTGTTCAATTCTGGGAGTTGAGGAGTAACCAACTACTGAGTCATGAGAGAGGGAGTGCGAATTATTGCCTTGACCAGATGGTTGATGAGTGAGTGTGAGGGGAATTTCAACCATGTACAACTGGCTGCCCTCCTTCTAGTGCCAGAAATGTTGACGGTGTTGGACCCGCCAACATTCAGGGGATCATCCCGGTATGAAGCCCCAACTAGACCTCACACCATTTGGTGTGGGAGTCCCATCCGGTATGATGTCTCGGTTGCCATTGTCTTAAGGATTTTCCTCAACTCTTGCTTGTCAGCACAAGAGAGTGGTTCTCTTTGTGTTCGAGAAATGAGGTTCGCGTGCGTGGTGGGTGTAAGTGTAATTGTGTCAATGGTTCTTTCACTATGAGGGGAAAAAGGTGAAGGTGAGTTCCAGGTTGAAAGGGATCAATCCCAACTTAGCTAGGAACACATAACACAAAGGATATACAAAGATTTCGATAGAGCAGTCCACTCGGATGTAGCAGTCACAAATACAAGCTAAGATAACACGTACAACACCCACGGATCAATCCGAGACGAGTGCAACAGTTTTTACAACAAGGTTCATGTGAAAGCTCTGTTTGATGTCTGGCAGAGAAGTCGACATGGACGAGATAGCATTAACAACATATACAACAAATTTCCATTAATAGATTATGCATTACAACAAATGAATCAGTTTAGATGTAGAGCACATGATTAAACAAACATGCATTACAAGTGTTAAAGATCAGTCTTACAACAAATACAATACATGTGTGAAAATGTGTTGGCTTGTTAATAGGCTTATGAATTAAGAGAAAGTTCCAAGACACATTGTTACACCATACATCACTAACCCCATCAATGGGGCATTGGAGCCACTACTTACTCCTCAAAGAAAATATTACAAACTCTCTTGCCTATGTGGGAGGAGTTGAGGTGAAAAGTCCTTTCATGTACAAATGAGGGGGGTATTTATAGCCAAGGGTGAAACTGACCCTTGTGGATGTTCAACTACCCTCATGATTGTTCGACTTCCATGAATTTCGGACTTACATGACTCTATGTTCAACAAGTGGGTCTCTTGGACTTCCACATTACATCACATTGATTGAAAACAAGTCCATAATAGAGATGTAGGCAACATGACTGATGACTTGAATTGACATGACTTGACATGACAATGCTGGTACATTCGTGCTGCTGCTAGAGTGCATGTCAAGCTACAGTGCTGCTGAGTGATGGATTTCTTCATAGTGTATCATAGCTTGTCAGGGTCCCACCCTAACCCCCTTATCTATGTAATGGGACCACGTCATAGTCAAGAGTCAATAAAGCCCATATTAATAATTGTAAGTGGTTAATCCGCAATTAATAAAGGAACCACAGTTAGTTGCAAATGGGCCGTAGTATTAGATAGATGGTATTAGTAATAAGCAGTATTGACCCATGGTATTACTCATAGGAGTCATATATAAAGGATATAAACTCCCTGTGAGGAGCATCGTGTCTTATTTTTGTAATCGAGCTCTGCTCTATTGGAGGTTGCCCCCTCGAAGAGGCAAGTGAACATTACTCTCTGAATAATAAAATCATTGCCATTCTGTGTTCTCGGTATCTTTTCTTTGCATATTCTATATTTGGGTATCCTTTGTAGGTTAAGAGCATAACAAGTGGTATCAGAGCACTTTCTAGGGCCGGTGGGATCTCCATTTAGTAGCAATTTTTTTTATGGCTCGAGACGTGTTCCGGCGTCTTTAAACCACGGGATCTGTCGTTGAGCGCATAAATCTGCGGATTTGGGGAGGCATGCACACAGGAAATACAAGAGGTGGTGACATCTGTTGGACTCCCTTGTAGCCCCTGTGGGTACCCCTTCGAGTAGTAGCGCATTAGACAGAACTGTGCACGAACTGTCTTCCACGTACCCTCTGGGTATATCGGAAGCCCCATAGGCTCCGTGAAAACCTCGCCATAGATAAACCAGCGACCGTTTTGCGGCTACAGTACACCGAGAACAGCACTCAGAGAGATTACTCGCCCGTACGATAGGGTAGTCGGGTGGTACGGCTAAGGGTACAATCGACCCTCCTTAGTTAGAGCCCTGAAACATTGGGTCGAGTACTACTGCCAAACCCTTACGTATATTGCGATCTGTAGCACCTGACACTCCTCAAGACCCTAGTTCCTTTTTTAATCATCATCTCTTCCAGATCCGCTTGAGCAAAGGAGTGCAGCAGCAGCAGACATCGGTCCCAACCAACCAGTTCCGATCTATTAGATTCATCAGATCTGCAAAAGCAGTCAGTTCAGCCGTCCAGTGCTACCCGAGCCGCCATTCAGATCTCTCAGATCCAGAAGACCAGAAGCGTTGTGCAGGGTTCCTATACCAAGGTATAATTGTCGCAGGACTTTTGGCCGCATTGACATTTTGAGGATTTGGCTACTGCAATATTGATCAAGGAGTAAAACTTCATCAGGAGTAAACAAAAAAAAAAAAAAAAAAAAAAAAGTCTGAGATGTTTCCGGGACGCTTATTGGTGATATAGCCCATTAAAATCAGGACGACGAGTTGAGCATGGTGGTACCATTCAATTAATTGGGAAAATTTTTTTTTTTTTTTTGGGCGGTCCCAATTTTTCATCAGGTCAGTGTATGGTAGCAACTAGAGCTCAAGCGATGGCCAATGAAAGGATTGACAAACTGGAAGAAACGGTGAACAAAATCCAAACTCAGCTTGACAAACTAGATCTGGATAGCATGCACAATGCGCTTAAAGGAATAAGTCTCTAGATAGAGAAATTGCAGGGAAAAGGCAAGGAGGATTTTATGTCAAATGGCAAGGAGCAAGCCCACGAGGAGGGGTATAATGGCCATGATGGCATTTACAGTGAATCTAGCCACTCTCCTCACGTCTGGCACACCCATCCAGCACCCAGTGAGTGACCTCCTAAGTTGGATATGCATAAATATGACGGTTCTCACCCAGCAGCATGGCTAGCACAAATGGACCAGTATTTCAAATTGAATCATATCCTAGATGATGCGACTAAGCTTATGTTGGGGAGCATGTACTTTGACAATGAACGGTGACAATGGTGGGAATGGCATCAGCGTTGCAATGGATATTTTAGATCTTGGATCCAATTTACCAAAGCTCTTCGAGATCGCTTTGAACAAGAAGACTCTTATTTGGGTCATCTCACTAAGCTCAGATAGACTGGTACAATAGAGGAATATATTAATGCTTTTGAAAGCTTAGCTTTCCGCACTAAGGGTCTGACAGATGAGTTCTACACAGAATGTTTTATCAGCAGTCTTAAAGAAGCCATCAGAGCTCAAGCTCTACTTCACCACCCTCCCACGTGGTCGGAGGCTTGCCAGGTAGCTCGTAAGGTGGAACGTACATTAGCAGCCCAATACAGTCGCCCAAATTTCCCTGCTAAAGGTCGTCTCCCACAGGCGCAGAACACGACTCAAACACTTAAGGTCCAAAAGGTGTCCCCTGCGGAAATGGCCGAAAGAAGGAAGCAAGGACTATGTAACTACTGTGATGAAAAATACTCCCCGGGTCATAAATGTAAGGAGCCTAAATTCTTTCAAATAGAAGCCACTGACTACAACTCAATAGAGGAAGATCCTCCACTTGAGGAACATGAGCCGCTAGAGGACGATAACCAACAGGACAATGTCTCTGACGAACCAGTTATTTCGTTGCATGCCTTGGTAGGGATTTCTTCTCCTCAAACGCTCAAAATCAGAGGGTTTATTAAACATCGCCCAGTAGTGGTTTTGATTGATAGTGGAAGTAAACATAATTTCATCCATCAAAAAGTCGCAGAAACAGTGCACTGCTTTGTACGAGCAGTTTCTAACTTCCAAGTTCAAATTGCAGATGGGGGCACAATGAAATGTGAAGCCCGTTGTGAAAATGTCAAACTTCAAATGGGGGATTATCAGTTGAAAACCCACATGTTTGCCATAAACATGGGGGGTTGTGACATTGTCCTCGGGCTGACTGGCTCCGCACTCTTGGGCCAATCACAATGGATTTCCAGGAGTTGTATATGAGTTTTAAGCAGAACAACCACACACATACCCTCCGTGGACTCCATGCGGGAGCCCCCTCTGTCATCAGCTCGCATAGGATGGAAAAATTGTTAAAAAAGGGCAATCATGGAGTTGTAGCTCAATTTAATGCCATTCAGGTAGTCGAAACCAAGCCGTCGCCACTTCATCCTGAGATGCAACAGATTTTAAATAACCATCTGCCGGTCTTTGACAAGCCTCATGGGCTTCCACCCTCGCGAGGGGAACATGATCATAGCATCACCTTGGTTCCAGGGGCCCAACCCCCAAATGTGCGCCCATACAGGTATCCGTTCACCCAAAAGAATGAAATAGAAAAAATCATCAAGGAACTTTTGGAAGCAGGGGTCATTCGTCCCAGCATCAGTCCTTATTCATCTCCAGTGGTCATGGTGCTCAAGAAAGATGGGGAGTGGCGGATGTGTCCTGACTTCAAGGCTCTCAATAAGTTGACAGTCAAAGATAAATTTCCCATCCGGGTGGTTGATGATTTGCTGGATGAACTCAATGGGGCTCAATTTTTCACGAAGTTGGATCTTCGCTCAGGCTACCACCAAATTCCCATGAAGGAAGTCGGCATCCCCAAGACTGCTTTCAGAACTCATGAAGGCCACTATGAATTCCTGGTCATGCCATTTGGTCTTTGTAATGCCCCCTCTACTTTTTAGAGCCTTATGAACCACATTCTCAAACC
>APFE031102997.1:46622-75652 GCA_000404065.3 Pinus taeda | reverse complement strand
TCCCACCCTAACCCCCCTATCTATGTAATGGGACCACGTCATAGTCAAGAGTCAATAAAGCCCATATTAATAATTGTAAGTGGTTAATCCGCAATTAATAAAGGAACCACAATTAGTTGCAAATGGGCCGTAGTATTAGATAGATGGTATTAGTAATAAGTGGTATTGACCCGTGGTATTACTCATAGGAGTCATATATAAAGGATAGAAACTCCCTGTGAGGAGCATCGTGTCTTATTTTTGTAATCGAGCTCTACTCTATTGGAGGTTGCCCCCTCGAAGAGGCAAGTGAACATTACTCTCTGAATAATAAAATCATTGCCATTCTATGTTCTAGGTATCTTTTGTTCGCATATTTTGTGTTCTCGGTATCTTTTCTTTGTATATTCTATATTTGGGTATCCTTTGCAGGTTAAGAGCATAACATAGCTTCACCTCTGCATGGTGAAGTGCACAGAGTATTCGATGGTCCTTGGTTCACTTGATGAAGCTTTAGCATGTTGTTCCTTGCTTTCATGTTAGAAGGTTTGACAGGCTCACTTGTTCGCGAAGGTGGATGTTCGTTGTATTCATCCGCTCTGCATGCTTCGTTTGTTTTCTTCACATGCTTCATTCGTCCATCCGTTGGTGAACCTGTCCATCTACATGTGCTCCCTTCGTTCATCCCATTCATCCTCTTGACATGTTTGTTGGTGTACCTATACCTGCAGTCACTCATGAAAAGACGACATCAAATCCAAAACCTCCTAGTCTAGCATGACACATGATCATTTAGATGCGAGTGATCGAGAGAGGCAACAGGGCTATGATGTGGGATGATGGCTCTGGGAAAATCTGATGAAAACTGTGCAAGAGTCATCGAGGAATGGAGATATACATTCTGAGTCAAAAGTGAATGTCTACAAGGTATGGCTTGACTGGGAGGAAAAATTGCACAAATTTTGGGAGGGACAGTCCAGGCTGCATGAGGGCAGGGCAGGCATGCTCTGCGCATTTTCCGGAATGAACATTTAACAGGGGTTGGAAAGCTAAATTTGCACAATTTTCTAGAGAAACTGGTCGGGTTGCATGAAGGGTAACCAGGTAGGGATTGCACAATTTTTCTTGGGAGCTTCCCGAGAGATTGGCAGCCATAACTGCGCAATTCCCAGAGGGAACTGCTAGTTGGCTACTAGGGTCACTGGCAGCCAGAACTATGAAATTCCTAGAGAGAACTGCCAATTGGCTTCTAGGGTCACTGGTAGCCAGAACTGCATAATTCCCAGAGGGAACTGCCAGTTGGCTGCTGGGGTCACTGGCTTCCAGAACTGCGCAATTCCCAGAGGGAACTGTCAGTTGGCTACTAGGGTCACTAGCAGTGAGAACTACGAAATTCCCAGAGGGAACTACTAGTTGGCTGCTGGGATCACTGGCATCTAGAACTGCACAATTCCTAGAGGGAACTGCTAGTTAGCTGCTGGGGTCACTGGTAGCCAGAACTGCACAATCCCCAGAGGGAACTTTCAATTGGCTGCTCAGTCACTGGTAGCAAAAACTGTGCAATTCTTGGAGGGAACAGGATGTCTGCTGCTGGGAGCCGCTGGTTAGGAAAACTATACTAAGGCTGGGAGACTAACCTATTGATCATCTCTATGCAATTTCTAAGCTGAGCTGACTGATGGGTAGCGGGAGACCTACTCATTAGCACTGCGCAATTTCTGAGATGAACAGTCAGTCGACTGTCCGAGTGGCCAACATGAGTGCAATTTAAGCTGCTTGTAGGTAGCGCATCTTGAAATAACTAGCTTAGTGCTTTTGCGTTGTTCTGGCTGACAGTCGATCAAGTCGAAAGTTGGGTGATGGTCTTGCTATCAGTGAGGAGTTTGGTCACCAATACTTCAGAAAAAATGACTAAGTGTGTGAATAGTCGAAAGATGCATAGGTGATCATACAAACACACATTTGCATGACTTGATGATGAACTGACCAAACCATCAAACACACATGTTCAACATGACTGACCAGCGATGCAAGCGACAAGCGCGACACTTATGATTGATCGTTCATGATCGAGACGACGCTTGCGTGACAATGAATGTGACTCCGTGTGTGAGTGTGATAGATGCCTTCATGGCGAACACAACAAACACATATGAAGAAAAGGCTTTGAGCATAAACAAAACATGGTCGTAAGCATGACTTAGACATCAACATGCAGAGAATTGAGTGCAATAAACAAGCAAGGTGAATGTAAAGACTCACACGAGCTCACGGAGTGAACCCAGGTGTGTGCAATCATCAAGTGAAACTCTTTAAGGGAGGCTCCAAAATTGGTGCAAGCTAAAATTTTGGAGGGTGGTTGTAGCCGCTACAACAGAAATGAAGGGAGTGCACCCCTGGGTGTGTACTCACTACATCTATATCAAAGAAGGTTGCAAACCAATCTGACAACCCTAAAGGAGAATGAATCCAACTCTCAAAGATATAGTCAAAGAAGAACTGCAAAAGCTGCTAAATGCATGATTCATTTACCCTATCTCAGACAATGAGTGGGTCTCTCCTTTGGTGTTGGTTCCAAAGAAAAATGGGAAGAGGAGGATTTGTGTCGATTACAAAGAGTTAAACAAAGCCACAAAGAGGGACCATTTCCCTCTATCTTTCATTGACCAAGTGTTATATGTCCGGGAAGGGAAAAAGTTTTTCTCTTTCCTAGATGGGTTCAACGGGTACAATCAAATCCAGATCATCCTGAAAGAATAGGATAAAACCACCTCACTTGTCCTTGGGGTACTTTCACCTATAGGGTCCTTCCTTTTGGCCTATGCAATGCCCCTTCCACTTTCTAGAGAGCAGGCTTGAGTATCTTTGCCGAGCTATTCCATGATGTAGTAGAGATTTATATGGATGATTTTACACCCTATGGGTGTGAGTCCCAGGAGGCTCTGTCCAACTTAGGTGAGGTGTTGAATAAATGCATTGAAATGAACCTATTGCTTAGTCTTGAAAAATGTGATTTCTTGATGATTGCAGGGACTGTTCTAGGTCATTCAATATCCCAACAAGGATTGCAGGTGGACCCAAACAAAATAGTCATCATCCAAAGGGTCCCGCCTTCGTAAAAAAAGAGAGATGTTAGAAGTTTTCTAGGTTCAGCTGGATGCTATCGGAGGTTTATAAAAGACTTGAGAAAGTTAGCTTCTCCTTTATTTGGGTTGTTGGCCAAAGACTCTGAGTTTGTATGGTCAAAAAGTTGTCAAGAGGCCCTAGACACCCTGAAGGACAAGTTGACCACTGCACCTATTCTTCGAGGCCCAAATTGGGCCCTTCCTTTTCATATACATGCTGATGCCTCACACAAAGCCATAGGAGCAACTCTAGGCCATATAGATGACAAATTGCCTTATGCCATTTACATTATCAATAAGAATATATCGAAGGCTGAACTAAACTACATAGTGACCGAAAAGGAGCTCCTGGTTGTTGTGCATTCATTGAACAGATTTAGGCATTACATTACAGGTTATCAAAAATTTGTACATACTGACCATGATGCAATTAAATATTTAATGAATAAACCTGATGTGAATGCCCAGATAATTAGATGGTTACTTTTATTACAACAATTTGATCTAACTATTGTTGATAAGTCTGGCAAGGAAAATGTTATTGCATATTTTTTGTCCAAATTAACTTTGCCTGCAGGGGAGGAAGGAATTGTTGATGATTAGTTACTAGATGAACACTTATTCACCATTTCAGTTCTCTCTCCATGGTTCGCTGACATATCAAACTATTTGGTGTTTGTACAGTTCCCACCGAATTTATCCTCCAAAGAGAAAAGCAAGATTGTGAGGAAGAACATCCCATTCACCTGGATTGGGGGAAACCTCTTCAAACTAGGCCCAGATCAAATTCTGAGGAGATGTGTCAGGGAGGAGGAAGTTTTGACATCCTTCTGACCTATCATGGTGGGCCTTGTGGAGGTCACTTTGCTACCAAGAGGACAACATTCAAGGTGTTACAAGCTGGTTTATTGGCTCACTCTTCATTAGGACGTACGAAGGTATATTAGTCAGTGTGATTGGTGCCAAAGGATGGGAAAGCCTACTCCAAGGGATGAAATGCCTTTGCAACCTCAAGTGACTTTCGAGCCATTTAACAAGTGGGGCATGGATTTCATTGGACATATTGACCCCCCTTCAAAGCAAAAGTAGTACATCATTGTGTGCACTGACTATTTGACCAAGTGGGTTGATACCAAGGAAATCAAGGCAACAACAGGGGAGAAGGTGGTTGAGTTCTTAAGGGAAAATGTATTTTCCAAGTTTGGGTACCCTAGAGAATTGGTCAGTGATCAAGGTAGCCAGTTTACATCGAACATGATTGAAGACTTGTTAAGCCAACACAAGATCAAGCATAGAACGTCCACTCCCTATCACCCACAAGCTAATGGGAAAGTGGAGGTTACCAACAAAGCGTTGGAAGGCATTATGACCAAGGTGGTTAGTAGCAGCAGAAAAGATTGGGCAGATATATTAGTTGAGGCCACTTGGGCCTACAATACCACCTAGAAGATCACCATTGGATTCACACCCTATGAGTTTGTTTATGTGAAGAAGGCCCTGCTTTCCATTGAATTTGAGTACAATATATTGAAGATGGTAGCCCGACTAGATCTAGATCTCAGCAGTGCACAAAAAGAGAGATTTCTCCAACTCAATGGGATAGATGAGTTCAGAATGCAGACCCTCCTACACACAGAGGTGACTCAAATTTAGAGGAAGATCTGGCATGACAAGAACATCAAGGACAAGAAATTTCAAGAAGGTTATTGGGCTTTGTTATATGATTCCATATATTTGTACGTTAAGAGCAAGTTAAGGACTAGATGGTTAGGGCCTTATGTCATAGAGAAATTTCATGATAATGGTTCAGTGCAGATTAGAACCATAGATGCAGAGGCTATTCCTTTACTTTTTAATGAGAACATATTGAAGGTTTACAAGAAGCCATTGTCAAAGCAAGAGTTCATTGATGGTATCAACAAAACAATGATGGTGGTGGAGCAAGTCTCAGCTCCTATCTCATTAAGTCATTAATAGAGAAAAAATAAAAAAAGAGAAAAAGAGAAAAATAAGGAGACTCAGGTGAAACCCTCCATGAGGCACCCGAGTCCCACTGTTAGGTTGAAACCTCTTGAGGCAGCCTAATGGTTTCAAAAAAAGAAAAGAAAAGAGAAATAAAAAGATCCTTGGGTGAAAACCTCTTTTGAGGCGCCTAGGGAAAGTAGCTAGGATGAAGACCTCTTGGAGGTAGACTAATTTCTTTCAAAAATTAAAAAAATTAAGAAAAAAGGGGGAGAAAATAAAACTTTGAAAATATTGTTTGCAAGTCAGCAGGAGGAGGATTAGAGCAACAAGAGAGAATCAAAGGGGGCCTATCTAGCTCATGTTTTTATATCTCCATTCCTTATCCTTCATCATTCCAAAATTCCCTCCATTTTTTCCACTCATTTACCTCAGTTTGCAAGGGTTTTGTGTTTTCTATAGGATTCCCTGTAAACCTATAGGATTCCCTGAAAACCTACGTGATGATCCTTTAAGAATTACAGTGACTTGGGAATCCTAAAGGAAGTAACCCTAGAGTAAGGGAATGACCTACCCATGTAAAAAAAATTAAAATTCTACTTCACCATCTCATCACCATACCTCTCTCCACCATAATCACCCCTACATTCATAAAAAAAGTCAATTTCAAAAAAAAAAATTACAGTTTTCAAAGAAAATACAGAGAAAAGAGGATGAAGACAAAGAACAAGGAGACAACACCTCAAGGCTATTTTCTTCATTCACAAATCCCTAGACCCATTCTCTACCCATGCCAACCATCCTCAAGCTCTAACAGTGGAAAATGATTAATATTTTTGAGGTAGAAGCAGCTTAGGACATCCTGTAGCAGCCTATCCCACAAAACAAAAATCACAGGTTGCAATCATCTTCAAACATGGAGATCCAAAGGTAGAAGAAGCTCCTCCAGAGCTTAGCATCAGCATCATGATCATCATCATCAACATCCAAGTACCTACACATAAAAGAAAATCATCAGAGGACAATAAAAAAAAGAGGAGAAAAGCACATGCAACAAACACACAACAAAGAATTCATTCTTCAACAAACAACATCAAGGCATCATTACCACATGTAAGTATCTCGCTTCCACTCTCTCATTAGCATAATATGATCAAACATGTAAAAGTTGTGAAAGAGTTGTTTTATAAGCAAAAGGTGTCCAATTAACTTGGCCACCTTCGCTCAGTCAACGAGGAGAAGACAGTTGGTCCTTACACACGTGACAGCAGTGAAGTCAAGGAAAAGAAGAGATGAGGTCGAAAGTAGTTAAGCTACGGATGTTTGAAGTGGGAGTTGATTACAAGGTGAGGAGAATGATGATGTGGTAGTAGGACCAATGATCCAAAAATGGATGCTCGTACCTTGGCTTCTAGCACAACACCCCACTCAAATCATCCATATGAGGAAATAAATGTTGATCCCCATGCATAGAAGCATTCACATTCTCAAGGCTGCACACTAGCAAAGTCACTTTGGGCCCTCAAGCAATCTACATGAAAGGTATAATTTGTTTTTTTCTTACACAGGACCACCTACAGGATCCTACAGGATACAATCCAACACCTACAAGATTGGCAGTGAGCAGGTTTAAAAGGGAAAAATAGGGGTTGGCTTCATCAATCCTTGACAAGGAAGTAGGCTCTATATTTCCCCACATTTTTCCAACTAAAACCAACATTCAAAAAAAAAAAAAAAAAAATTGCTTCTAGTTTGTTGGAAATGATTGCAGCATAAGGGAATTAGATACACAGAATTTTAATTTAAACTTCCTCATTCATTAAATTTTGTATCAGAACTATACACTTGTCCATCTATAAGAGAAAATGATAGGGGGATTTAATAAGAGGGAACCCATCAACACAATGAGGATTCATCAACACCCTCCTGTGCTAGAGATATTCACAAGACACAATTGGATAGGTTTCTTTGAGAAATTGAGGGGGTATGATGATGAAGTAGCCAGATATTTTTCTCTCTCTCTCATTCCACTGACTAGGACCCATGCCACTATTGTGGTGAAAGGAATCTCCATAAATCTCACCCCTAAAATCACAGGCAGAATTAGTACACTTCCCTTAGGAGTTCCTTGGAAAAAGGAGGATAAGGGAAATAGCCAAAATGCAAAGAAGAAATTCTTTTTAGAAGGAGAGGAGGCCATGGAAGACAAAAATGGAGTGAGAAGAGCAAGCCTACCCTATCCATGGAATGAAATTAGCTACCACCTTATAAAGTATATCTCATGTGAAGGTAGGCACAGTGTGGTATATGGATACCATTTTAGGCTTCTCCAATAATTGAGGTTTGGAGCTGACACACCTCCACAAAACAGACTTAGCATACCCTACGTTCGTCTTCAATCCGTGATAGATATGAGCATGAAGGTTCAGGAAGGAATCCATCAACATCTAGCCCATCATGGGTTAATTAGACATATCATAGAATATTCCCTCCCAAAACCTTAGAATCCCTATCACACGGGCAACTTTCAGAGACATGCAGATAGAGGAAGATATAAAAGGCCTTGAATATGACAAGAGCCCCACTACCAGTGAAAGGGATGAAGAATAAAATGAAAAGGAGGAAGAAGAAACAGAGAGGGATGAAGAGGAAATAAATGAGGAAGAAGAGGAAGAAAAAGAGAAGGAAAGTGATGAAGAGACAGAAGAAGATGCAAAGGAGGAAATTGATGAACAGAGTGAGGAACTAGAGGAAGAAGAAGAGGAGAAAGACAAAGATGAGAGGGGGCATGGAAAAGAGGAGGCAAAAGACAAGGAGGAATCACCTAGGGTATCTCCAAAACCCACTAAGAAAGAGGTAGGATTTTCCCTTACTGCCCTCAATACCCCTATCAAACAAAAAAGGAAAAGACAAAGACAAACTCCATTTTACTTTAGGAAAAGAAAAAGTACAATAATAAGGCAAGGAAAACCTCAAACTCCCACTAAGGTTCCTATTGTTATTGAAGACTCACCCAAATAGCAAGAGAAGATGGCTCCTCTTATGAAAATTCAAGGAGAAGGATCATCAGGACAAGCCTCTCCCAACTTTCCTATCACTTTTGTTAGAAGGCCTGTAACTAGATCTGCCTCATCCAAAGGAAAAGGAATCCTACAGGATACACAAAAGGACCTACAGGAAGTAGAGGAAATCCTACAGGAAACCTTGCTAAACCTATAGGAAACTCAGAAATTGAATAAAGAAGGGAGTATGCAACAAGAAACAAAGAAGGATCATCCAGAGCTAAGGGAACCTAGTCCTCAACCTAACCTTGACTCCTACTACAGATTTATTGAAGGGGGTAGGGTCATTCCATAGAAATTTTCCATCCCATTATTCTTTGAGCTCGAGAAAGAAAGTGCAAGAACAAATAGGTGGATGAATATTTCCAAATCCAAAGGAGTGGAGGACATATGTCACATGGAGGAAAAAGTTAAAGAGATGGGCAGAGAACTAAGCAGCCTGAGGGACAGAGAGGAAATGATGAAAGCTCAGTTGGAGCAAAAACATATATGGTCAAGGGGATAGCTATAAGAAAGAGAGAATCAATTGGCATCCATGGCTAGTCTATCCTTAGAGGCAATCCAGTGCAGGATGTCGACTAAGTCCTATGCATTATACCTTAAGGAACAGTGGCTGCAGTTCCAAATCAAGACCCTAGCACAGAGAAGCACTATGCCATTCCAATATTATAGATAGTTCATTGATCTTGTGATCAAATCACATTATAGGATAGGGATAAACTATCTAAGTTCTACCTACATAATTTAGCCTTGACAAATCTGAATGTATGGGACCCTAATTCAAAACTAGGGGACTTACAGTTGATGGATTTGGCATCATGGATGAACCATGAGGAAGCAAGGGCTGCAGAAATGAAGAAAATAATGGCAAGGGAGAAAAAAAACCTCTCATGATAAGAGCCAAGTAGTCAAATCCAATGGTTGTCATCAGCACACATAACTTGATTTCAAATGACCCTCAACTTGCACCTAGGTACCTTACTGCCCAAGAGCAAGAAATTACATACTTTAAGGATATGTTCATGCTACTAGGAGATGACATCATGCAATATTTCCAAAGGAGATGGAATAATTTTCCCTACAGTTTGAAAATTGGAGAGTACCATTCTACTCAAAGAATGAGAGAAGCACTGAATAGGACACCCATGTACAAGCAAGCTCTCCAAAGACTCAAAGTCGATTGGATTGGCTTGAGACTCAGTCCGCCACTACTCTTAGGAATGTTGGAACGAAGGAAGTAAGAAGAAGAAAGAAAGTAGTGGGAGGAGATAGAAAGGAAGGCAGGATTCTATGCACATGAAGAGGAAATTACAGTAGAAGCATGGGATGTCAAGAAGGCCAGTAGAGCCATGAAAGACATGGATATTGATTGAGTTTCAAAGGATGAGAAACAATTTTAATAGGGATGTGATGATGAGACTCATCATTGGGTAACTATATGGACCTTAATCGACCTCGTACGTTAGTCAAATAAACTCTTCTCACAATTTATTACATATTTTTATTGTATTTTGTTTAATGAGATGAGTCAAAGTGAGATATTATGCCTAGTGGACTAATGTGCATTGATTATAGCTTTGTGAGAGAAAATCATGGAATTTTGGCTAATTACAGGCTGAAACTCAAATGAGACAAGGAAGAGAGATTGTAGAAGGAAGATCCTCCTCATTGACTCCTCCCTCATTCGAATATTCGTCCATCAATCACACTAGCTTGGAGTACAAATAGCCAAGTCATGGAGATCAAAAGGCAGTCGAGCAAGTGACAGTAAAGAGCTAGTTTAACTTGAGTTTGGGAGCTAATCCTCCCTAGATTTAAGGAAGTTGTTGGAGACCTCAGTTGGATAAATAAAGAGGCCTAGAGCCTCATTAGGATTCAAATTTTTGTTGTAAAAACATTAGTCATTTTCGAGTTCAAGACTTGTGGAAGACATTGTTATGTAATTTTCTATTTTGATAATGAGAATGAGAAATTCCTTGATCCATCACTGAGTTAACTCAGAGGGCTGAAGCTCTTGGGTTAGGGCCCAACCCTAGCAGCAAAGGCTCCTCTTCTTCTATTTGTATGCTTGGATTGATTTCATAGATTAATGGTTGAATTGTCTTTAGAATTATTTCATTGCAAGTAGTGTAGATTTGATCAGTTTGCTTCCATTTGTGCTTTATTTTAGTAGTAGCTTAGAAGAGATAAAGGAACATCATAAATCCATTAGTAGGTGGTTTTGGCCTCACTCCTTCCTTCAGGGATCATGGTTTGAGTAAAGAACTCCTATGCAGCCCCAAAAAGACAGAATTCTACTTTCTCATGGAATTTAGGGTTTTCTGTACTTAGGCCAGCATTTGATCAGTTTGCAAGAGTAGGATTTAGTTATCATTTATTTTATCTTCATTCTTGCATTATATCTCATCAATTTTCCATCTTATTCTACAAGTTTTCCTCACGCATGAAGTAGGCAACTAGCTCATGAAATTTTGTTTTCCCTAGATAATTGAAATCCTTCTTATTTACATGATTTTTGGGTAAATGTCAATGTTTGATGCAGTGTAGGTGTTTCAGTGGTACATATATATTTCATGATAAGAAACCTAATTCCAACTTCATCCACCCATGATCATTCCTTTCCTTCACTAACATCCTTACCAATTTCATCATTTCACAAGAATACTTCTCCAAGCTTGTTGAGCAAACAAAACCATCTCACACTCTGGTTTTGAGGTTTGAAGTGGTCCTAGGCACTCCCTTGCCTCATTACATCCACCAACTACCTTCTCTAAGCCTTCCATCACCTTCAACATCCCTCCTTTTTCTCTCGGTTGTATCCTGTAGAAATATAGGGGGATCCTGTAGGTTTTCAGGACACCCTGTAGAACGCATTAGGACATCTTGTAGGTTTACCTGTAGTGGACTGTTTTGAGGTCAAATAGAGGAAAAAGCCTCTAGGAATCTAGAAAAGGACCCTTACTAGTATCCCAAGCCTTCTGACCATTCACCATCATCCCTAAGCCACCTGCCACATCACCAAAAGAGATTAGCTTTCACACTTTCACATAAAAAAAAGGACAAAAAGAAAAAACAGATTTATTTTATTCATTTACATGCACAGAAGTAGAATGTTTGATGTTTTGAATTTGCATTGTTAGGACAATAGGATTGCATACATGTTAACTTAGCATTCTTTTGAAGCATAACCTCTCAGCAATTAGTTAGAAAATGGTGTGTTTAAGCATTTGATTTTAGTCTTTTTCCTTACTGCAGTAGACAAGCTTTCTCTTAGTGTAGGTTTCTCCTTTCCTCATTGGTAATAAAGCTTATTCTATATATATAGAATTCTAGTTTGAAAAACTTTAGTGGTCTATCGCTAGCCTAGCAGTGACAAAGAACAGATCCATCACATTTACTTGTGTATACAACATTGTCACCTCCAAGTTTGTACGAACCCCGGGTTGATAAAGTAAAGTTGGTAGCCCTAGGAATTGCAACATTCTTGCTACAATACTGGTGCTCATCAGTTTTCTCACACAATTTGTGCTTCCTGGACTTCTTCCGAAGTGCGGTACATTCAGCATATTCAACAAGGCCGACTACGCCAATCTAGTTGCCCATTGTTGCTATTCTAACCTTGTCACACCACTCTCAGGGTAGTGTACTTGTTTTAAGTATCTGCCTGGTGTGAACTGTGGATATTTCTTTCTGTCATTGAAATCATAGTCCGTGAACTTTAGCTGTGGAATATTCCCAAGGGATTCTCCCATCAATCGCACTGACTCCGGCATTAGAGGTGTGAAGGTGTCATACTTCTGATCCTTCGACTTTTTCACTGGTTTTACATCTAGTTTTCTTGGCTGAATATATGGTGGGAGAGGTGACGTAAACGTTGTGACATCTATTTCCATTTTCCATTCCTTTGTTTCTTCCTCACTATCTCTCACATGTCCGAGTTCTTTCTGAGGCTCAATAGGTCTCTTGTCTCGTTGCTTCTTTGTTCTTTCCTCTCAAGTCATTTTCTTTCATAGAGATCTCCATTGTGTATGTGATGTTGTTGTTGCAAGCATATCAAATGTTGCTTCCATGACTCCGTCTAAGCCCTTCTCACTAAATATATGGATAAATTCTTTAGGCGTCAGGGCATCCATGTGAAAATTTCTGCAACTTCTTCGCACTAGCAATATTCGAACTCTCAGGACAACAAAGTGCCAAATTAGGGCAGGATGTAGCTTTTTATAACAAATATGAATTTCTAAGCCCATAATTAGCTCAGATTGTGTTCATTAATTGCATATGTATCGTTAGATCCATGCAATCTGTCCTCATAAATTCATATTTCTGCGTGTTTCAACAACAACTTTCCTTTTTAACGCTTATATTTTTCGGACGAACTTCGACACATCCCATATTGTAACGAAGCAACCCCTCTTATGTTGAGTGCCTTATGAACATCGGCATAACACAGAATGTAGCGAAGTAACTTCCTACGTCAAAGCTCTCTCTGCAGCGTAGTTTATAGTCCAGTGCCCACTTTCAATTACAGGTGGCAATAAGACTTTTCTCCTTTTTTTAGAGAAAAGTTGTAGGGGCAGGGTTATCCCTATACAACTTGAACCTGTTTCCATTTACTCTTCCTTGAACCAATTCTCCATTTAACTTTTCTAATTGAACTGCACCTCCATCGGTAATATGCTTGATAATATATGGGCCCAACCAGTGCATCTTGAATTTTCCTGAAAATTTTACAAACTTGCTATCATAAAGGATAAGAAGGTATCCTATCTAGAACTCATCCAAGGTATGCAATGTAATTTGTGGTACCAATGGCATCTCATCTCTTTTGGAAGGCTTCCCTATTCTTTGACACACATCACATGCTCGACAATGCTCCTTCACATATTTATGTAGTGTAGGCCACCACAATCCTGATCTCAAAATATTTTGCATAGTAGCTTTTCCTGCATAGTGTCCACTAGCTGCACTTCCATGAGCCTCTCCGAGAATCATCTGTCTTTCATGTTCAAGAACATATTTGTGCAGTATCTCATCTGGTCTCACCTTATATAACTGTCTTGTTATTATTAAAAAATCAATTGCCTTAACGACTAGTTATTTCTTTTGATGCACAATATACTCTGAAAGAGCCATTCCTATGGTCAAAAACTAAATTATATTTGCGAAATGGTCATCTGCCACTTTGATTGCAAATAACTGCACATCAGGGATATTATCCTCTATGCTAGTCAGTTCTTCCCCTATTTCCAGTTTTGACAGATAATTAGGTCCTACATTTAGTCTCCCTAGTTTAATAATGATCTCAAATTCATATTCCTGGAATAACAGTAACCATATGCAAATATTTCCTCCTATGACAGGCTTATTAACCAAATACCTCAATGCAGAATGATTTGTAAACATTTTAAAGTGTGACCCCAACAAATAATGTCTAACTACAAAGCATATACCATGGTCAATCCTTCCCTTTCTGTAGTGGTGTCATTCTTTTATGCTTTAGATAACTTTATACTTGCAAAAGCTATAGGAGAATGAATCTCTCCTGCACCAGGTTGTGCCAATACCACTCCCAAATCTATACAAGAGGCATCCACATGGACATGGAATTCCTTATTTCATTCAGGGAACACTAGTATAAGTGCAACTACCATTTTTTCTTTCAATATGTCGAGGCTCTTCTGATATTCTTCATTCCACTTAAAAGTTATATCCTTCTTCAACAATTTCTCCATAGGTGCAACGATCTAAGCATACCACTTGATGAACTTCCTATAATACCGCGTATGTCCCAACATAGTGTGAAGTTGTCTTACTATCTTAGGTGGATGCAAGTTCACAATGATATAAATCTTAGCAGGGTCCACCATTAATCCTTTCCTATAGACAATATGCCCTAACAATATGATGAAAGGTACACAAAATATGCACTTCTTTAGGTTCAAAGAGATCTGATATTGTCTACATGTGTCGAGCATAAGTCTTAAACCTCCAACATGTTTTCTCAATAATCCAAATATTGTCCAATCATCAAAATATACCTCTAAAAACTTGTGGATGTATTCCTTAAAGGTTGCAACCACCACCCTAGAAAATATAGTAGGGGAATTTTTTAATCCAAAGGAATTACTATGTATTGATATGAGCCCCATTCTGTAGCAAATGTGGTCTTATTTCGATCTTCAGGTGCAATCCTAATCTGATGATAACTTGAGAATCCATCTATAAATGAGTAAGTGTCTTGACCTCCTACATTGTCTAACACTTCATCTGTGAAAGGGGTAGGGAAGGGATCATGTAAACATGCATCATTCAAATTTCTCAGATCAACACACATCCTGATTTCTCCTTAAGTATTCTTCTCTTGCACCGTGATAGGACTCAACAATTTTGATTCTTCTAGAGGTTCAATAATTCATGCTGCTATCATCCTATCAAGCTCTACTTTCACTTTCTCCTTATACTTTGGGTTCAGCCTGTAAGGTCTTTGTTTGACCGGCTTCACATTAGGCTTAAGGGGAATATTTATGAATCCTATATCTCCTATTATATCCTTCATCTTTGAAAACTTCGTGGGAAACAATTCTTGATATTCATGAAGTAACTCTATAACTTCATTGATTGACTCCTAATCCCAGTAGTCTCCTGTTGTTGCAAACTTGGGTTCCTTCTCTGATCCTATGTTTACCTTCTTGGTCTTCAATGGCTTCATTATGTCTGGTATTTCTAGCTCAGGTCCAGTTACTTCACCGTATCCTTATGAATCTGCTATGTCGATGTTGTGAGGATATTCTTCTTCATCTACACTAAGGTTATAGCATTCTAGTGCATTTTCTATCTGTGCAACCCAATCAGGTCACTGCCATGTCAGTGGGGCTACATTCTTAAAAATCCTCTTCTTGATTATTTGAAGGGCCCAATCTGTGTATGGGAAATCATCCTCAAAGATGAATGTTAATATGAAACCATCAACCATGTCTGCCCAGTTCACGGTACCCTGTCGAAGCTCCGTTTCTAGGTACCAGTTCTTAGAGATTGTCTCTAATGTATGAATGAATCCATGTACCCATTATTGTTGTGGAATCTCCTTCCATGTTGTATTGCATAGCTAGATATGCTTCCTAGGATTAGTTTCACCATCATATTTTATCTACATCTCTGTATCTATCTATCCAAACCTTTTCCCCATTAGACTTTGACATCCTGCCAACCTCCTATATTCTTGTTGTGTGCATTCTCCCATCTAGCAAGGGTAGATTTTAGGGCTATATCCAAGGCTGACAACTTTTGATTTTCTGGAAATTATTCTTCATAATCATTAAGAAAATTATTTAAATCACTTAAGCCATCATAAGGAGGCAGGTTACATACCTCAAATATCATACAACGAACTAATCTAGTAATTCTTGCACGACGCCTTGTGGATACTTCATGCATCCTATTCTGCTAGTTCTCCAACTCTTATTCTAAGTCTGAGTTACAAGAACTATCATGCTCCCACTAAACTCCCAACTCAACTTTCCTTCTGCAGTAGGGTTAACACAATCATGTTCCTTCGCTGTCATTTGATAGATATTGTCTATGTTAGCTGCGCAATATTCTTCTTTGACTGGTTATATATATTTCACTCGTTCTAATGGATCCAAGGGAACACTTACTCTCATATTGTTTCCTTCAAATATCATTTGTCTCTTCTTCAAATCAATTATGGCCATATTTTCAAATGCCCAGTCAATTCCAAGCAATGCAGGATAAGGGTTAATGTCATCGACGATCTCTATTACTTCAAAATCATCAGTAATGTGAACTCCTTAAATATCCACTGTGACACCTGGTAATCTTCCTAGAGGGAAGATGTTTTGTTGATTTTCCATCCTTAACTGAATAAGTGACGATTGTAGCTTCAAATTACCCATTAATTCCTATGTATGCTTCATCAAGGCATTAGCATCAAATCCCAGATCCAAAATATTTTGATCCATCACATATTGTCTTATCTGTGCACTAAGCCTCATTTCTTTTCTAGTTCTCTTATGTTGATGCAAATTATTGACTGCACATATCTCACTTCACGGTGCTTCTTTGGATTGACAGGAATCTATCAACTCCTGAAGCCCTTCTTCATCCTTTTGATCTCTTAACAATTTCATACAAGTCCGCAGAAAAGACTTTAAGGTACCTACTTGATTTGTTGAATCTTGGACTTGTGTTCAAGCTCAATCAATGTCAAAGGTTGGTTATGTATCTAATTTGATGACACGTTGCAATTACTTTTCTGATCAAGCTTTGATTGTGTATTAGAGGTCGAAGCTCCAACATTCATAAAACTTCAATTTTGTTTCATAAAAACTTCTTTTTGTTTATGAATATAAAAAAAAGGATCTTTCGCAGCAGTCTTTCTGACCCATGCACTTCCATATTCATTCTTTTCATCTGTTTTATCACTACCGGTCGCAACTCAACTCCACTTCTAGTGACAATACTAATTCGAGGTTCTCTAATCCTCCTTTCAACAATCATCATTTGAATATTCTATGTCAGCTGTTGATTCATTTTTTCTTGCATCTCCAACATAAGTACAGGACATTCTTCAATTACATGGTCAAAGGATTTACAGTACTTACATGTCATTGTGGGGTTCTGAAAGTCTCTCGCAAAATGACCTGGTTGGCTGCAGTTATAGAAAATGATATGTTCACATCCTCAACTAACTCTACCACCTCGACCTCTTCCTTGGTAACCTCCTCGACCACTGTGCTATCCATTTTCCTTATGTTCGTGCTCTTCTGATTGCACTCTATAAGCATCAGTACTGCTCCATCATTAGTTCGTAAGCTTGACAATTATTCTCATTGTATCTTACTGATTTATAGAATTTGCAATGTAGATTCCTTAGAGTTTGTACATATCTCTGTAACAAGTAAACAATATTCTGAATGATGTTTGCCTCTATTCTTACATATTTCACACCACAGGCTGGATCCTGCATTCAAGGGATTTAGTGCCCCACCAACCATGTAATTTCTGAAGATAGGACACTGTTCTTTAGAATGACCCACCGATCTACACTTCGTACACCATACTTCTTCTCTAACATATTTTTTTTTGTTGATGTCTTGTATCTGTAGGGTTAGGTTCGCCGGCTAATTATGAATCTATTGTATGCCTTCATTAGTATCTCCTATAGGCGAAGCTTCAAATTTCATCGTAATCTGGAGAGCTCCGGCTTGAATTTTTATCTTTTGTTGCATCAATGACAACCTGATATGTGGTAGCAGTGCAGCTATAAACCATTTTTGATGTTGCTGCAGAGCTATGTCAAAGCTTAATTGATCCAATAACACCTTAAATCCCCGATCAAACTCCCAAATAGACTCAGTAGGTTTCTGTTTGATATCTTCCAACTCGATGATGCATTGTGACTCAAACTTCGGCTTCTTAAACTCTCTTATCAGTTCTGTTTTAATATTTGCAAACATTCTATTCTGATTATTTGAATATTCCATATACCATGTCAATGCTCTATCTCTAAACATTGTAACAAGTTGCACTTTCTTTATATTCTCATCGTTGATCTGCTTCACTATCCACACAGCTTCACATAAAAACCAAAATTGTTCTGGATCCTCCAATCCAGCTCCTTTGAAAATAGGTAGCATAATATCACCAACCATACTTCTTCTTGGGGGGGAGTGAGGGAGGGGGAGGAGTAAGGGAAGGGGGAGGGAAAAAGCCAAAAAAAACTTGGATATTCTTGGATTCTAGCTTTTGCGAACTCTCGGGCTGGGAGGGTGAATATTGTAAAGTTACCTGGGGTTATCAGGGTGGCTTTCTTCTCTTTCACTTTCAAATTCACTTAAAAGAGGACTATAATAAGTCTTTACAAAGGTATTCAGGTCTTGTCCACGAGACCTTTGTCTGGGATCTACTCTATATCTCTTTCCACTTTTCATTACTCATATCTCTTGCTCAGATTTATTCTCCCTTCTTCCAAACATAAGTAAACTAGCAATCTAATTTCATCCGTAAAACTCTCTTTTCGCACAAAAGAATCTTAATCCAAATTTTTTGAGATTTTAAATACTTATCTCATGGCCCTTTGAAGAATTGTTGTTCTACTTTGATGTAGGATATGGTCGAGTCTACGACGAACTCGGTAACGAATCCTCCCAAGATGTTATCAATCTCGAAATCTACAACCCTTGAAATCCTATTGTCAATGCTCTTGAGTCAATGTATCAGTTCAGGAGTCCACACTGCAGGTTCTTCACCTTTAAAATAGTTCTTCCTTTCATTCAACCTCGATATCCACTTGTACAACTCGACAGGAAATGAAGCAAAGAAAATCTCGTATTGATCTGTAAAAATATACCTATGTAACCAAGCTTCGAATGTCAAAAGAGGGTTTTTGTTTTCTTGATTCACAAGTTATCACTCTTTCAGGTCTATCCAGTCTTGAATCTCCTTCTTTGACAAGTACCACATCCACATATCATTCAAACAGATCCCGATCCTGGCAACATAACCATTTTTTGGATTATTTTGGGATGACCCAGGTTCAATCTATACTGCCCAGCAAAAAAACCCTTAATCACTAGCCCTTTCAGAAATGACCTGTAGGAAGATCGCAGTCCCACTTGAAGTGACTATGCGAGGATGTAGAACTAGGTTTCTACAGTCTTGACAGACTAAGAGATGTGGTATTATTATGTTATCTTATTCGTAGAATTTATAAATCACTTCGCTGCATTAGATTAATCATTTAAACATGCCATATAAAACCACAAACCATCATTGTACTGAAGAAAAATGCAACTGTAATAAATGCTACTCTACAACAGATAATAAGAAAATATACACATCAAAACAACAATGTATCATGGTTCACCCTAGTGTAGGGGTATGTCCACAAGAATTGTTGCTTAATATAATGAATCTTTGAAAATCAAATAGTTCTTTGCCTGTGCACTAAGTTGCAGGTTGTCTACGCACTAGGCTACAGACTCTTCTCCAAGCCTCTATGCACTCAACTGTCGAACCTCTCCCTTGCTAACAAATTACAGATCATGTTGGACGTGGGATCCCCCAAGGCAAGTTTTGGGGCTTAAAGCCCAAGTTTTGACTACGTCCGATGTAAAGACTCCACGAAGTGTGGGCACGGAGCACGAAGTTGTAATTGAGTCATAGGGTTGTTTGCGCTTACTTTTGTAATGTAATGTCAGCTTGAGAGTTCTACCCATGGTCCGAGGACCATGGGATTTTATAAATAGAGCTAGGCTCTAAGTTGTAGAGACAACTAATTAGATCAAATAATCTAAGAAAAGATGAAGCATTGAGTCTAAGTGGAAGTGTAAATTCGTGTCTTTGGGTCGTAAGATAGGAGAAAGCTCTGCAACTGAGTGCACAGAGGCCTAATAGTTCGCAACTGAGTGCGCGGGCCCTTGTAGCTGAGTGCACAAGTGGGTTGAGTCTGTAACCAATGGAGAAAATAATAAAGAGAAGTTTCTTATCATTCTAAGTGTCTTTTTCTTGTTTTATGCATTGAAGTATATTGGGTATGAATTGCAAGTTTATTGTTTATTTTCTACGCGAACTTATATGAATGTGTTGAATAAGCGAATATAAGATAAGCATCTGTTTACATGAAGTTAACTAAAAATTATAAGAATATAAGCAAGATCTGCAGTGTAACTTAGGAAAAGAGCACAGATCGTTGCCTTAGCAGCGTGAAATCACCTCAGCCCTTGATTAGGGTCGTGCGAAGGCAAGTATAACAGAGTGCGAAGGCCTCGCAGGTCAGGAAAGTGTGCAAAGTGACTTGCGTGAAGGTATTCATAGTTGGACTAAATCGACCCCTTAGACATCTCAAGGGTGCGGAAATTTGGTTCCAACATCCCCCCATACTGCTTCGGGTGAGACCTCAGTCCGCGCTCCGCGAGCTGTTGCCGAAAGGGCCAGTAGTATAGGGATTTGTTTGGATAATTAACTTCGAACCTGAGTCAGGCCCCACCAAGCCAACAAATGGTTCCATTGTCGAGACCAGAATCTGCATAGATATGTTTGATGTCGCATCCCTCGAATCCAACTAAGAAGGAGAATGAAGGGTGGTTGGACAGGAAAAGTCACGAATTCACGACGCATGAGAATAGAAATCTGTGACTATCGAAGGAAGAGTGGTTAGACTACTACCTATACACAAAGATCCACGAAATTTTCTTCACATCTTTCCCTAATGAGCTATACGAGTTGATCGTGAAGCTAGTAGATAGCCAAGGAAGGTGGAAGCTCGATGGACCTATTGTGTGGACCCTAGAGTTGGTGTGCATATTGGAAGCATCGGAGGATAAGATTGCACGCGCTATTGGTCACTGGCTTGATCAGATTATAGGAGGATTCATTATTGAGTTCACAATAGATACTTTGGTCAGCTATAGCGAGGCAGAGCAACTTTCTCAAGGGACTGCGAGGTAAGTACGTAAAGTGTCTGAACACTTGGATTAAAATTCTATTGTGAGAAAAGAGCATTATGCAACTACATTGATGTTCGGGGCTATATGAAGTGGGAGAATTTACAGAAACGAAGGAAGTGTGGGACTAGAGACTAGCCCCTTGATCTTACCTCTGCCAAGGATTAGGAAGATCTCATGAAGGTATCTTCGCGAAGTGTGATCCATTTGATAAGGTAGAGGATTCCGCACATACCACCTCCATCCACACCACCGCCAATTTCATTGTCATCACCTCCATCTTCACCCATACCACCTCCGCCACCACCGTGTTTTAATATGGCAAGCTCGATAAAGTTTCCTATGTTCAAGGGAGTAGGAAATGAAGATCCGGACTAGTTTTGGTTCATTGCAAAATCCGTATGGGAAGTGCAGGGAGTTATAGATGATAATATCAAGAAAATGACATTGGTTAGTGCTGTGTAGGATCGCACGCTAACCTGGTACATCAAGCACTCAAGTGATAATTTGAATGCAGGAATCGTGGTTATCCAAGCTGTGGTAACTAGGGAATTTAGCAGGCCAAAGTTAGAAGTGCAGTCGATCATTGGGTTCAAAGAGATCACGATGCTACCAGGCAAGACTCCTTAGGAGCTGTATCAGAGGCTGAAGTGCACAATTCGTGAAGCTAACATGACTCTGACGTATGGACAACTCAGGCAGAAGCTTTAGAGATCGCGATGAGGCTGCATGAAACCCTAATACAAGATCCTAACTTGGGAGTTCAGCAGATCCATGCGTAGTTGAAAAACTTACGCCTCGAGATGCAGAGTCTAAAACAGGATAGCACAGTCAGACCAGAAGCACGTGAAGAGGTGTGGTGTGTGAAATGCAAAGGTCAGGGCCATGATAAAGACCACTGCTCGATATTTGCGAATTACCTCGTGGAAGGGGGATCGATGTCATTAAGACCGGAAGCATAAGTAGGACCAAGCGTGGTGCCTGCTCTGTGGTGCGTGATTTGTCAAATAGGGGGAAAGCATGCTACAGACAACTACTGTTTGTTGCAAAAGTACACGCAGAACTCATAATAGTTATTATGTAATTTCTGTAGATCGGTGGGACACGATGTGAACATGTAGAAATTATGAGCTAATGATGGATAGAACCCCCACCTAGAGGGTTCAAGCTGAAACGCGGCCCCTAGACCAAGGTGCAGGGATGGCACGAATCGGATTCCAGGGGCACAGATGAGGCCGAGGTGGAGGAGGACTAGGGAGAGGTTGTGGACAATTGATATGCTACAATTGCAGAGGGCTAGGATATTATGCACACGATTGTACAAATCTAACGCGTCCATCATGTCTGTATTATACCTTGTTTGATCATGAGATGGAGGATTGTCCTATGTTGATAGCTAGGCTATGCGACAAGGGAGCGCTACCACCTCCCTCAACTTAGAACTTGCAAATGATGAGGTTTAAGTCGTGCGAGTATGATGCAAATGTGAATATTGTCCTCCGAAGTGGAATTACGACAGGAGATGATAAAGGAAAACAACCCAAAGAAAGTACTTGGGTTCGCAAAGCTCTGGCGAAAGAAGCGTAGTTTGATTTGGAGCGCGCTCAAGAAACATTTATGGAAGCTAAGAAGAGCTTCGTTGATGCCTCCACTTCAGGAAGCAAATATAGATTGGAGTCGAAGATGGACCCATCGATGCTCACAATGTTCCTGGAAATGTGCATGAAGCTACTGCGCGACAGTAAGGCTGTAAAGGGATTAGAAGAACTCATTAATAGATGCGCGGGGACCTTGCAAAGAGAACCACACGTAGTTCGAAAGATTGGAAAGCACAAGACAAGAACAGGGAGAGAAATGAGGTTAACCATGCATATTGGAGAATATGAGATGGACCAAGTAATTTTGGATTTAGGGTCGGACGCGAACGTTCTGCCGAAGTAGACATGGGAGCGCATGGGGAGGCCTACGCTATAGTGGTCTCCTATTCAGCTGCGCATGGTGAACCAACAGAAGATAATACCCCTGGGGTGATTGCAGGGAATCACTATGGATATTGAGGGAGCGAACACGCTAGCAGACTTTGAAGTGATAGATATTGTTGATGACAGCAATCCCTACCCCGCGCTCTTAGGAACCGATTAGGCCATTGACATGAATGGGGCGATTAATCTGAAAAAGCGCAAGATGAATTTTGAAAAGAAGTCTCTGCATGTAGTAATATCATTGGACCTTGCTGAGGGATTGTGCTACACAGAGCTAGTGCATGATTATGAAAGTGACGACGATTTGGATTGCATCTACAAGATAACTGCGCGGGAGTAGACTGGGTAAATCCTACCGCGGATGGACAAATTTCATGGGAGCGCGAAAGCTCTTGTACTTCATATTCGGATGAGGAAATAAAGCGATGGAAGAACTGGTTACACGAGGTAACCACGTTGAACTGTAACATGATGACAAGATCATTGCGCTACGTATCAACGGAAATGAGAGATTTACCTACTTACGATGGATTACGAGAGGTAGATGCTTTCCTGGACCAATTTGAAAGGGAGGTGCAGGAAAAACAACGATTCGAAGCCTTGAATTGGGTACTGCGCACTACGCTTGCGAGGTGGTGGGATACGCAAAAAGGAAGCTTTGAAGACTGGCGCGCCTATAGGAGGATGATGCATACATGGTTTGGGAAACCTAGAGTGTGATTAATAGAAAAATACAATGGGCAGGATGATCTGCTCATGCATATGGCTAAGTGGACGCAGGCCTATGGGGAAAGGCCGGAACCTGAGTGGTTGCATCTATTCTGCCACACCCTGGATGTTATACCAATGAACTGGTATATAGAAACAGAGCTCCACCACGGAACAAATGAATGGGATGTCCTATGCGAAGGGTTCGTGATGACTTTCAACTTTGAGGATGGATGGGATTGTATTGATGAAGCACTACAAGAAGTAAAAGCAGCCATCTTTAGGATGCCGCAAGAGTCAGTGGAGATGATTCAGCTTGACTCAACTTCTCAGCTAAGTTGCGCTTTGGAGTGTTATAATGTAACTGCTAAGGAAGAAGATGAAGATCCGAGGAAGATCGATATTCTAGAGACAAAAGGCTAGCGCGAGGTTCAAGGACCACAGATCAAGAACCCCAACATAACCATGCCAGTAAAGAATAAGAAGGTAAATATTAGTATAGAGGCAGAACCTAAATTCGCAAAGATTGGGGAATACTGGGACACCGCGACAGTGGATAAAGTCATTGAACTACTCCGCGAGTATCAGGACTTATTCCTGACCAAGTTGAAAGACTTAAAGGGAATAATTGGAGACTTAGGGGTAATGTGGATCACGTTAAAACCCAACATGAAGCCAGTAAAGTAGAGACCGTATCGTCTGAACCCGAAATACAAGGAGAAGGTACGCGTATAATTAGATAAGATGTTTGCGGAAGGCATTATCGAGCCTGTCAAGGAATCCGATTGGGTAAGTCCGATGGTGGTACAACAAAAGAAGCAGAAGGATAAAATAAGAATATGCATGGATCTTAGGAAGTTGAACGAAGCATTGGTACATGATCCATTCCCAACTCCGTTCACTGTTGAGGTGTTGGACAATGTAGGTGGTTAGGAAGCATATTCTTTCATCGATGGGTTCTCAAGGTACCACCAAATCATAATCGCACTGGAGGATAGGAGTAAGACAACCTTCGCAACAAATTGGGGTTTCTTTCAATACATTGTTAAGTTGTTGGATTAAAGAACGCGCTAGCTATCTTCTCACGCGTATTTTTTGCGGAATTCAGGGAATATATTCATAAATTGTTGGAGGTCTATTTTGATGATTGGACTGTATTTGGGTTGGTTAGGAATCATGTAGTGAACTTGTGCTTGATGCTGAACACATGCCAAAGATATAAAATCGCGCTCAACCTCAAGAAATGTATGTTCCTCGTTCCTTTTGGGAACCTGTTGGGGCATGTGGTTTGTAAACAAGGGCTGATGGTAGACCCTGTGAAAATTGTAGTAATTCTGAATTTGGAAGCACCGTGTAGTGTGAAGCCGCTGCGCGTTACCTTGGGACATACGGGGTACTACAGAAATTTTATCAAGAGTTACGCCCAAATCACCGCATCAATGGAAAATCTACTAAAGAAGTATGTCACGTTCTGCTAGGACGATGACTGTAAGAAGATCCTAGATATATTGAAGCAGAAGATGGTTACTGCGCCAATTCTTTTCTTCCCTAACTTGAAGAAAGAATTTCATATTCATGTTGATGCGTCATGCATTGCGTTGGGAGAAGTTCTCACACAGGATGACAAAGAAGGCTTGGATCACCCTATCGCATTCACGAGTCGCAGGTTATCTCATGCAGAAAAGAACTACTCTACCACTGAATGCGAAGGACTAGCTATGGTGTATGCACTCCAAAAATATCGGCAGTATTTGCTAGGGGGACACTACAAGATGTATACAGATCACTCAGCACTAAAATACTTGGTTAATAAGCCTATGTTGGGGGGGCGCATATGCAGGTGGCTCTTATTGTTCTAAGAATATGATTTCGAAGTTGTTGTGAAGCCTAGGCGATTGAACGTGGGACCAGATCACTTGTCGTGCATTGAGACAGGGGAGGAACCTACCAGTTTGGAGGAAGGACTACCTGACGCGTAGATTTTTGTTGTGTACATAGTGGACAGGCATCTTGAAGATATAATCCACTTTCTAACAACTGGAACTGCGCTGAAAGGTTACTCTGTCCAACAGAAGAAGGAACTAATGGTGCGCGCAGCAGAATTTTCTGCCATTGCAGGACACTTATACAAGATGGGGACTGATGAGATACTACGAAGGTATGTACTAGAATTTAAATGAAGTAGCATCCTCGCGGACGCTCATGGGGGCCCCACGGGAGGTCATTATGCAAGGAGAGCAACTGTACAGAAGATTCTCCGTGCAGGGTTGTGGTGGCTGACCCTTCATCAAGATTCAAAAGAACATTGCAAGGCATGTGATGTATGTTAAAGAATGGAAAAGCCATCACGGAGGGACGAGATGCATTTGAATCCAAAAATGACGTTGCAACCCTTTGAAAAGTTGGAAATCGACTTTGTAGGACCTATCAAACCTCAAGGAAAGACAGGTGGGAGATATATTATTACTATGACAAAATACCTAATGAAATGGGCAGAAGCGCAACTGGTAAAATATTGCACAGCTGCGACAAGCACAAATTTCCTGTTTGAACACGTATTGACACAATTCGGCTGTCCGAAGATCTTTATGAGCGATCACGGTACACATTTCCTGAAGAAATGATCAACGCGTTGACGGAAGAGTTTTAGGTGTATCATCAGAAAAACACACCATATCACCCACAGGCTAATGGGACTGTAGAGGCATTTAATGAAGTGTTGGAGATTGCGCTGAAAAAAGTATGCAATGCACAACGAAACGATTGGGACCTGCAGGTCCTCGTAGTATTATGGGCTTATAGGACCACATGCAAGAAACTGAAGGGACAAACACATTTTAGGTTGGTCTATGGGGTGGAAGCCGTAATGCTGATGGAGTATATCATGCCTAGTCTATGCATAGCAATGCTCACAGCTATGACGCACCGCGGAGCCCTAGACGAGAGGCTCGTGTAGCTGGAGGAACTCAAAGAAGAACGGTTTTTGGTAGGATTCCATCAGTGAGTACAAAAGCAACACAAAAAGGCATGGCACGATCGACATATCAAGCTGTGCACTTTTATGGTGAATAATTTCGTGTTGTTATACTACAGCAAGTTTGATAAATTCATAGGGAAACTCCAAATGCATTGGATGGGACCATATGTTATTAAGGAACTCACATATGGTGGTGCGGTACAGTTGGTGAAACTGAATGGTGAACTCTTCCTAGGAAAAGTAAACGGTAGTAAATTGAAGCCTTACACAAGTGGCCAAACCATCTGACTAGCCACAGGAAGTCCAATAGGCAGTGGCTCTACGCGCTGCCGACCTCGCAGAAGTCCGAGCAGAGTTGGGAGTCTCCGCGCGAAGATATCTGTACCGATAGAGTGACTCGAGGGCGAGTCACGATGTTTGTGTTGGGGGCATGCTAGGCACAGAATCCCCCAAGGCAAGTTTTGGGGCTTAAAGCCCAAGTTTTGACTACGTTCGATGTAAAGACTCCATGAAGTGTGGGTGCAGAGCGCGAAGTTGTAATTGAGTTACAGGGTTGTTCGCCCTTAATTTTGTAATGTAATGTTGGCTTGATAGTTCTACCCATGGTCCACGGACCATGGGATTTTTATAAATAGAGCAAGGCTCTAAGTTGTAGAGACAGCTAATTGGATCTAAGAATCTAAGAAAAGATGAAGCATTGAGTCTGAGTGGAAGTGTAAAGTCATGTCTTTGGGTCGTAGTATAGGAGAAGGCTTTGCAGTTGAGTGCGTAGAGGCCTAGTAGTCCGCAGTTGAGTGTGAGGACCCCTGCAGCTGAGTGTGCAGGGTGAGTTGAGTCTGTAACCATTGGAGAAAATAATAAAGACAAGTTTATTATCATTCTAAGTGTCTTTTTCCTATTTTATGCATTGAAGTATATTGGGTATGAATTGCAAGTTTATTTTTTATTTGTTGCGCGAACTTATATGAATGTGTTGAATAAGCGAATATAAGATAAGCATCTGTTTATGCAAAGTTAACTAACAATTATAAGAAGATAAGTAAGATCTACAGTGTAACTTAGGAAAAGAGCACGGATCACTACCTTAGCAACGCGAAGTCATCTTAGCCCCTGATTAGGGTTGCGCGAAGGCGAGTATAACAGAGCGCAAAGGCCTCACAGGTCAGGAAAGTGCGCGAATTGACCTGCGCGAAGGTATTCACAGTTGGACTAAACCGACCCCTTAGACATCTCAAGGGTGCGGAAACTTGGTTCCAGCATCCCCCCATACTGCTTCGGGTGAGACCTCAGTCTGTGCTCCGTGGGTTGTTGCCGAAAGGGCCAGTAGTACAGGGATTTGTTTGGATAATTAACTATGAACCTGGGTCAGGCTCCATCAAGCCAACAGATCACAATAATTCATCCACAACACTGATTTATCTTGATCAATTTGATTATTCTCTTCTTATTATCTTACCCTATATATCATATTACATTGTAGGGTTACATCATCAAAATATCATTGTCCAAATACCATGGATTCCCTAAAACAAGCAACTATGGTCCCAAAACCATTGACCCATTACAAAATCGCGCGCTTTTACAAAAAGGAGGGGCTTCGACCCACCCCAAAGTCTTTATGACACCGCACGGTATATTTAATTCCTCAAAATTTACTCTTATTCTCCACTGCACACTTTGCCCCACAAAATGTAGAGTCTTTGCCAAAATCTAGGCCAAGTTGGGTTGCGCCCAACAATCTTCTAGAATTTCTTGAACCACACAATTTCCTTTATTACTTTAGTTGCTGCTACATATTCTACCTCAGTTATAGAATCCAATGGAACTGGCCGGTTTTATGACCTCTAGGAGACATCTTATGATCCAAGACTCATAACATAACTTTTGATGGTGCTAGACTCACCAACATGTAAGGGGATCTCCCTGGTAAGAAGTCCCAATTAGACCTCAGATCGTTTGGTGTAGGAGTCCTAGTAGTGGGTCGTATGGTAATGCCTTCACTGTGATTTCTCATAGAGGCAAGTAAGATGTCTCTATTGGTAGCAAGGGTGTGACAATTGCAACAAGCCAAGGAAGGTGCATGAGAGGTTCAAATACACAGGGGTTGAGATGAGTGCACCCCTTGGAAACCTGTGATAGCATGAAGTTAAGAAGGGAACACATGAGCAAAGATGTTGTTAGTGTCAGCCTTTCCATCCTTCCTCCAGTGATCAAATATGCTCTTACAAAGTGGTTTCAGAGTGTTAAGGTCAAATTTTGTCTTTTCAAAGAGTTTTCAAGCAAAATTTGGTCACTAAGCATTAGGTCTAGGATTTGTTTTCACTCCTTCTAAAGTTGTCCAAATGTCAGTCCATGTCATCATTCAGCTGAGTCTATCATCATTTATGGGGTTGTCATTATCATGTCAGTGTCTAATGAGTCATTTTACATCTTGTTCATGCTTCAGTTGTGCCTTGGCAAGTTCATTTCCCTCTCCTAGGGTTTTGAAAGCAATTTCTCTTGGGCGGTCAAATCATCGGCAAAACTTGTATCCTAATGTTCATACACCTTCCCCTATCCTTAAAGTACCTTATCAAACACTTCCCACCCCTCAGATCCCCCAAAATCCTCATTTTAGCACAAACCCTAGTTTCTAGCTACAACCTGGCAAATTTTCTAGGTTGGGCCTGTGTTTTGCCCTTTTGGACCCTTTTCCCTCACTCAATCTCTGAGATTCCACTTTCCCCTACTTCCTAACATCCCTCCCTACTCCCAAAAATTTCCCCAAGAAT
>APFE031102997.1:28108-46612 GCA_000404065.3 Pinus taeda | reverse complement strand
TATGAGGATCCCAGGTGTCATTGAGATATTAGGTCCCATGCACGAAGACTTGATCCGAAATAGTCTGGAATACTTCCTAACTATTAAAGACCTGGCCATCGATGCTACAAAATTTTGATATCGGACCTCTAACCCAAACGTCCAGCTCAGGGAACCCTTCAAATATGAGAATTTTGAGCTAGCTGCAAGCCGATTGAGTCTCTATGGGGAACATATTCTGCGAGCAGGGCCATCCTGGTTGGGGTATCGATTTCGCAGTTCAATTATTTGGCACCCTGCACCCGGATATCAGACCTTGTATGAGATGCCTGTAGATCAAATAGATCAGTTCTTTGACCATCTAGTTGCTCATCATGGTTGACGGCCTCCTCGCGAGATCCCTTCTCCGACCTATTCTCTCACTGCTTTGCATGTCAACTATAACATTTTCATGAGGCCATGAAACAGGGTAAGCAGGGGGTGTGTGGAGCACTTGTAAGGTATGCTTTTGACAAGCAATCTAGTGGTTTTTAAATAACAATTCTAACTTTTTCTGTATCGTGAGTTCAAAGAAGATAAAGGATTTTGATCAAATATGCGAAAATAGACAAAGGAAGCTCAAGTGTTGATAATTGATGTTTTCTATGCAGGAAGACGTGGAAACAGGGGGTTGTCGATCAAAAGCAAGGAGCAAAAGGAAAATAACTGTTGTCCCTCCAGCAGGGCACCGGATGCGGACGAGATCAAGAAAAATTAGAGCCGAATAGCTCAGGGATAGAATGCGAGATATCGGGTCGGAGAGCGCAAGAAGGAAAAGAGAAGAATTGAACAATTAGCGAATCCCTCAAGATCTTTGATCCTGAGGGATCGCTGATTTAACTTATCTTTTTTGTATAGATACCTCCGTCATTTTTGTTATATAAAGGCACCATGCCATTGAGTAAGGACAACTGTTTTTTTATGATTCTAAGTTTCAGAACAAATTATGATCATTGAGTCTCGCTGAGACCTGACTTTGTATACTTTTGATGCGATTAATATAGAAGACTTGGTGTTCATTTCATCTCTGCATCTGGAGTAACTTAAGGCAGTGTACCCTTGGCAGCTCAGGGCCCGGCTCCGAAGGACACTTGCTTTTGTATTATTATACGGTGATTTGTGTGCGATTTGTTTATTTCTGTTATTTAAGTAATCTGATACATCTTTTATGTGATATGCTATGATTGATATGTCTCTGCACTATACAATTGGATCTATTTGAGTTGCATCTTTCGGTTATCTCTGTAACAGAAGGTTAGCCTGAATGTATCGTTATTGGATCCATGTGAAAGAGTATTTGTGATACTTGCAAGCCATATTACTTCGTTCAGAAGCATAGTCATATCATCTATTATTCTCAGATTGCTGTAGTAGTATAGAACATGTACATACAGGTGAGAATTGTTGTCTCATAATTCATTAAGGATTGTTGTTCCATTCTATTACTGTTGTTCCATTTGATTACTGCGGTTCCATTTTACTGTTGTCCCATTTTATTACTGCTACTTCTGTTCCATTTATTGTTGTTCCATTTATTGCTGTTCCATTTCCAAATTGTTGTTCCATTTTACTTTCCACCGTTTTATTTACCTGCCTTTGTTGTTTATGGTGTGAGAGAAGGTCTAAGGTTGTAGTGAGCCTCAACAAGACGTTGCTTAGCTCCCAGACCTATAAGTCCATGCTCTAATTTCCTTTCTTCATCAGTTTCTAAAGGGATGGGTTATTGCTTCCGTACCCTTGACTGATCAACTGCCTTGTGTGATTCTATCTTTTGGGTTAGTTTAGTTACAGCTTAGCTTCTATTTCCTTTCGAATCATTAGAACACTATACTACCGAGAATTACTCGGACAAATAGCCTCAGATTGAGCTACTCCTTGCAATAACAAAACGTTCCCGGATTGACTTATTAATGTGGGATAATTAGTGGTGTGAGAGACCCTAGTTACAGCTCTACACCAGATACCAAACTTAATCAGATTGGTGTTTTCAACGATTCTCATTATACTGAAAATATATTCACTCACACCTCTGGTGATTATCATATGTATCCATCTGTTGATCCTACGAAGCCACACTTTCGCATGTTTGGGAACTCATCAGGAAGTTGAGGCACTTGAGCTTCCGCTGATTATGTTAGGTTGTCGTGTTCCCGATGAGACCCCTGAACCACGTCGAATTAGGGTTTCTGAAATTAGCATTTTTTCACATCATGCTCCTCTCAACATCATCTTTCGATATGTGAGCTCATCTTTGAAATCCTTTGATTTGAGCGATGTCTCTTGGAGAAAATATTTCCATCACCTTTCAGGCGATGTGCATCAACCTCTATAACATAATTTGTTTTTTGAAGGGAGTGCTCTAGCCATTTTCTCAAATCTTTTTTTATTTTTGCCCAGCCAGTATAGTCTGTCAACATACACAATTAGATGATGTCTTACAATTTCCTATATGGGAAGGTGCCAATCACCTAACCTCTCCTCTACTTGAGACTCTTTCGGTTGATTCAGTTCATTCTTGGGAATCTAGAGAATATGATCTATTGAGCTACCATTAGATCAATATTCAGACATTGGATCCAATCCACAATATTTTCACTGATAGTTGTCTGATCGTAACCAATGATAACCATATACAACCACCTACAAACTGTGCAAAGCTACCGACATTTGATGGCATGTCATTTCAAGGTGTAGAGATTTTTTAGGACTTTGAGGCACTTCATCTTTCTCTGATGGTTATGTCAGGTCCTCACACCCTTTACAAAGTCTATGAACAACTCCAAACTAGGGTTTCTGAAATTAGGGTTTCTGCATTTGAATCCTTAGGGATCTCAGTTTCACCCAACAAAAGCTCCTCTTGTTAGAGTCATCAAGTTGATCATCCTCTACATCATGATAGGGTTGCTAATCAGATTAATTTGGTGGATTCCTTTGCTAGCCGACAACATCTTTCCTTACTTGCATTGGATTTAGGGTTAATCATGAACGAATGTATCTCATGGCTGGATGACTATAAATTTCACGCTTGTGATTCAATTTACCAAGATTGGGTTACAGTTTGCCTTGAAAGGTATTTTCTGACATGTTTCCCTATAAGTAGATGAGATTTCCTTTTTGTTTTGCATGCTTTATAGGTAATGATTTTGTTTTTTGCACAACTCTTTTCACAAATTCTAATTGTTGTCATCTTTTTTTTTGCAGGTCAATAACTGATGCGTTGGATGCATTGAAAGTTTGATTTCACATGACCCATCCTCCTCTTTGGTTAAATTAGGATTTAGGGTTTATACTAGTTAGGTTTTATGTTTTTCTTACTCATTTTCTGATTAGAATGTTCTTTATTGTTTAAATTTGTTATGTTTTATTTTCCTTACCGTAAGTGGTTTAGTTTCCTGCTTTTCAATTTTCCACTAGCTTGCATTCACATTCGTTATTTTATCTGTCATTAGTTGATCTCTTTTGCACGTAGCATTATATTGCATCATAAGCCCTGTCTGTAAAATTGCGTCATGCACCTTCCTTCTTGCTTGGCACACACTCACCTTTGACCTAGCCGGGAAATTACCTCTATGTTTCATATTGCTGCATGAGCCTTCATGAACGTGAAGCTTTTTAACCTTTGGTACTATGAATAACTTTCTCGCACCTTTTTTCATTTTCTCAAACCTTAAAGTGATTGCTTCGACCTCTTCGCACATGTTGAAACCCTAGGAGAGTTCCCTGGTCACCTAACCCTAGAACTAAAACCCTAGCTCTAATGATTGTGTGAAGTTGTGATGGGTATGCCAATGGGTAGATTCTCTTAGAACCAATCATTAAAATTGCATCTTGGATATCTCTCCTATGAGTCTAATTTATTAACAAGGATGATAAGAACAAATTTCTTGTGGGGAACCCTAATCAGTTTGAATGACCTATACCCATAACCTAAACCTTCTCCTTAGTGTGGTCTTGATTATTTCAATGACTTGTGTTCTTTTTTCACTTGTTAACTGGAAATGAGATGTGGAAGCTGGTCATAAGGGAAAACCTAAATCATGATATCTCTTAGTTTTTGTCAAACAAGAAACAACCTCTCTTGCTCGTAAAATAAGTCGGCATCCCTTACCCGCCCTGATGTAATGAACACCCAGTAATAAGTGAAAATTCACACATAAAAGAATATGAAATTAAATAAAGGGTAAAGGATTGAGAAAGGATTCCTGCGCAGAGAGGTAATGCAACGACTCTGTCGAGTTACTAACCAGGCTCACTAGCAGAGGAGAAAAGTTTGTGATTTCTTGGAGTGACTCCACCGAGGTATTTTCCAGGCCTGTTGGAAGTGGAGCAACACCAAAAAATTACTTTTAAAATCCTTAATACAATAAGCCCTCTGCCTCGTTCTTTGTATCATCATCAACTACCAGCATGTGTGAACTTCTAATTGGGTGTTTAATTACTAGTAAGACCTAACTGAGACACAAAGAGAAGGCATATCTGCAAAGGTTGAGGCAACGCAAGAGGTACCCATAGAAACTATTCAATATTCCCTTGCATCATCATCCAGACTCAGAAGACTATAGAGATGTTGATAGAGATACTGGATTCTACCCATGGTTTGCCAGTTGTTGTAGCCACTACAACACCAACCAAAATTTTTGGCATATCTAAAATTTTGGGTCCCCCTCGGCTCACCTCAAGTCATTAAGGGACACTCTAGTTGTTCATTGGCTAACTCCCTCGTGGCTTGTTCTTATCAGACCCTATCGATACCCTCACTCGTGAAATCGTGCGATATATATTGCATTCTTTTGTCATGCCCCATCTCACGCATCGACCCTACCATTGCACTAGGGCTTTAGAAGTGCGATGTCTTGCCCATAACTTCAGAGATTATACCTATGCCTTTCAATCAATGCATACACCATGTGTGGGTGGACAAGGCTCCAATCTGGCTTTCATTACGTTGGCGATAATAGGGTTTGGGGAGAAACCCTAAATTGGCCCCAGAATGTTTCCTTTCATGATATAACCTAATTCATATATCTCTAGAGTTTCATTCTTATCAACACTATTTGGCATTATGTTAATAATAATTGAATGTCATGTTTCCCCCATTCATAATTGGTCCCCATCTCAACGTGTGCATTAAGGTTTGTAAGTTTGTCACATTTCCCGTGCATCTTTGAAGCCTTTATTTGCATTAATCTTCACCCTCCAAATGCATGGTCATGAGGATTTCAAGGAATGTGCTCAGTGAGTACATCATCACCTCCACCATCATGAAATATCAAAGACAGATGCAATTAATAGATTCATGGGAACACTTGGATTTTGAGTTGGCCTCCAAACTTGAGCGCACTTGACCAACCCATATAATTTGCAACACCTTGATTTTGATAATTCATTTTTTATTCTCCCAAAGTGAATTAACTGTTTATTTATTTATTTTTCATATATGTACACTAATTTGTTCTTTTTTATTGACTGTTTAGGGAATATTGAGTGGGCTCGAATACACACTAATCGATGCATGCCACAATAGCAATACCCTGAAATGAAACTAGCCGGGCCTTGTGAATTATTTCCAAACCATAGTATCGTTCATGACTCTTAAGATGACCTAAAGAACTTATGGACGATTCGTGTCAAGTCTTAGCTCATTAATATAATGTGTTGGGAAGCACACATCAATGCTATATGGGATAAGTGTTCTTTAGGTACGTATATCCAGCAATTAGATGGCAAAGGAAAATGCCACGTAACTCACATTTCAGGGCATTGCTAGATTGGAAACCCTAAAAGGAGACACATATCATCCCTATGGGTAGATGGGTCACCTCAAAAGCACTCATGACAAGTTACCAACAGAAAAAATATGATTTTGAATAGTCGAGGGCGCACTTAATAGCTCTATTCCCCACACATGCGACAGAGAGGTGAAACATGAGGCAAAAGGACTTTTGGGAAAGGGAATTGAGAGGTGTCACATAACCACAAGAAAGTGTTTTCATTTATCGGATATACATATCTATATATATGCTTGAGCAGTTCTCATGTTAGCACAATGGACATTTGTATCTAAACCAATTGTGATGGGAATGGGATATCTCCGTGTGTATGATCAATAACCCATACCAAAGCCATGGAAAGTGATAAAAGATGTTGTGGCCACAAGGAGGTTCAGGTTCACTGGTGCACTTAAAGTGGGATAAGAAAACATAGGTACAGGATTTGAGGAGAAATGTTAAATACTGTGACATACATCGAAGGCCTAGTAAGGCGCAATTGTCTGGTGAAAGATCATGACAAAGTTGTTTTGATGCCAAGGTAATGAAAGGTCCCCATTTACAAATAATGCAGTTACATTTTAAATATTTAAAGGGGCCTCTGGAATGTGACTGTCATCTGACCGTGACTATGCTACCTATGGGAGTCGCACATGATTCTCTAGGTCGCTAGGTCGCACCTCAGGAGAGCCTCTAGAATGCGACCTCCATTAATTTGAAACTAATGCGACCTCCATCATCAATTACTATGCAATTCCATGGGGATACAGTGAACTATGTTGCATTTGAATGAGTATTCCCTTGACATGACACCACTAAGATGTTGTGACGCTAGGGGGTCGCAAATGAAGTTCGTAGCCACCCAACTACAAGATAAAATCAACAATGGAAAAAGAATTTGTCTTTGGTGGTCTTGTCTGCAGAGGAGACATTATACTCAAAACAAAACTTTAAGCAGATTATGTGGACTTGAAAGCATCAAGTTCCTATGTAGAGGATGATGTAAACACCATGGTATGATTCGAAGAAATCAAAGAGCTGAAAATGGTCAATTTTGAGACCTTGCGGGGAAGCGACTCTCTATGTGGGATGTAAACCAAGGAAAACACCTAGGAACCAAATACATAATTCACAACCCTATGCAGGCAACAACCAATGACTAATTGCATCCTTTTCTATCCCTCTAGTAGGCAAGTGCAATGAATATGATGGGTCTTGACTAGTTATTCAAGTGAACTCAAAGGAGAGTATATTTAGTAGTTCAGATCATTACGCTGGAGTTGCATCTTACCTCCCATTGATGGACCATCAACAATATTCTACAGTGCTTTTTGTGCTATACCTAGATGTCTGGGTTCGGTAGTATGTACACCTAGAATTGACAACACACCCTTCACTAGAGATGCAAGTTTAGTAGGTGCTATAACTCCTCTAGATTTTGACCAAGGAATTCCTTTAGGCTATGTGGGATGTACACCAAGGAAAACAACCAAGAGCTAGAGACATAATTCAAAACCTTATGCAGGCAACAACTAATAGCTAACTACATCCTTTTCTATCCCTCTAGTAGGCAAGTGTAATGAATATGACGAGTCTTCACTGGTTATTCAAGCGAACTCAAAGGAGAGTAGATTTAGTAATTCAGAGCATTGTGCTGGAGTTGCATCTTACTTCCCATAGATGGACCATCAAATGTATTCTATAGTGCTTTTTGTGCTGTACCTAGCTGTCTGGGTTCGGTAGTATGTACACCTAGAATTGACAACACACCCTCCACTAGAGATGCAAGTTTAGTAGGTGCTATAACTCCTCTAGATTTTGACCAAGGAATTCCTTCAGGCTATAACAGACCATATAAATCACAGAAGTCTTTAGAGACAAGACTTATTTTACTTGGACCATGGCCAATGTTTCCAGCACCTATAGGAAATTCACCATCAACGTCCTGGGCAGTTCCAACTTCATTTCAACCAGAAGTTTCAAATGATAATTCTATTGTTTTCTATTATCCCGAAAGATTAAGTAATTTGGTATCTGAGGCCCTTGGAGCCCATGTAGATTCTGAAATTGCGATTTGAATTTCCTTTAAAGGTGTCCAACAATAGCTACTTCTCAGGGTTCGATCATGGGAAATAGATGGAAGAAATAGGCCCTTTGGGTGAATGTAATCATAACACTGGTGCTTCTTGCAAAAGCTTTCAAACTAGTTCAATGAAATAATAAGAGATTCATCTGCAGAGACGGATTTCAAAATAGCAGCCGAGAGTGAACATGCACATCGATGCTTGAAACCTGATAATGAGATGGACATTGAAGCTCATATTTGATGTTTAATGATGCATACAATGGGACCCCTTGAAAACCAATGTTGTGTTGATAAAACTGATCCGTCTATATCGAAGTTCTAGAGTGTGGTTGGGCGAGTTTGTAGATCTCACTCCCAATTTGTAACACTCTCCAACTAAAATTGACCTGGACAAAATTAGTATTTTGTGACCCACATAAGTGAAAATTCACAGCATCCAAGTCACAGTACAGAGCTTCACCCAACCATGCAACCTGTATGACGAATGTGACCCATGTGACCCTTGGAGATCGCACAAGTCACACACTGACCTTAGTCAGACCCTGCGACCCGTGCGACCTCATGCTGAAGGGTCTCCTAGAGTTATTGACATGTCTCATATAAAGGATGAAGAAATTAATAATAATAATAGAAGCACCTTAAGCTAGTCTCCAATCATAGGGACGAAACAATTCAATAATGGCTAGTCGACTTGTAGGGAACACTATGTCGAGGATGGAAAAAATAAATTAATTGTGTTTTCTACAAACAGAGAATATGTTGCATTATATTTCAACCATGAGGTTACAATTTTGATGAAATAAGACAACTTCAAAAAATAATTTCAAGCATCTACTGATTTCAGTTAATCCACAGTTTTGTCGCATGGATTTTGGGTGGATTATTGGAATATCTTTGTCGCCTCTGATAACTTGAATGCCATTTATTTTCTCAAATAAAATGAATAATTTCCAAGGAATTTTCAAAGTGTCATTTACAAGAAGAACTGACACTTGTTGGACTGTTCATTTGGGAGGATAGGGAAGCACATATGGTTGATGGGTATAGTATCATGGTTATTATGTCATATTGCAGTTCCCAGTGGATTGTTATTAATGAGAAAATAGGGCAGTCAATCACTTAAGGAGACAACACCCATTGGGAATATATTATTTTTGTTTCCACAAGGATTATTTTATGCTAGTGGTGGATGGGCATGTTAAGGGAGGAGTTAGGGTTTGGATTTTATATGATTAAACTCATGAAGAATGAAATTGGATATAGGATACCATTGAATGAATTACAGCACAAAGGAGAGGTATACTGGTCTATGGATCTCCTAAAATGAGCTATATTGGTGCATCCCCTTGAATTGAATATGTTTGAAACCACATTCATCACTGGTCTCATAGATGAGAGCAAGCCCATGCATGAGAATATATATGAGAAGGTCCAAAAGGGCCCTCCAAGGTCACATGCATTGATAATGTTGGGGCACAACAATTGACCACACAAGGGTCTAGATTAATTATTTAATAATGTCACTCCTTCAATTAGATGGTTGTATTTCCATTATCACTCTTTGATTGAAATTATGTCTGACCAATGTTATTTGTCTGCAGGTGGAAGGAAGGGAACATAATGTTGGTCTACGAAAATGGATTAGGGTTTCTTGTGGAGCTTGCATAACTAAGGTTTCCTTCAACAAGCCAGATGATCCCTTCCAAGTTCAAAGAACCTTTTAGTAAACTCAAAGGCGCATCACCAGAAGATTGATGAATTAGAGAGAAGCATAGTGGCAAGAAAACAAGTCGGTTTCAAGACCAAGCATCCTCATCATTGTGAGATAAGGGAAAAAATCATTCTAGGGTTTCCAATAACCCTCTACATCCTTCCCTCTCTCTCTTTCATCACAACGTAAATATCACCCACCATTATATCAACCACTATGTTAGGATTGGTGTGGTAATGTAACAATCATTTTTGGCTTGAGAAAGAAGTGGGGAAGCTCAAGAGTCAGGAGGGTAGATGAAAGGACATGAGGGAACGTCAAGGGTCACGGTAGGTGAATAATCACCTAAGCTCTATAAATGTGCCCTCATTCCTCATTGATAGGGAATTTGGCACTTAAGTTTAATCTAAGACTAGAGATAGTCGGTTTATGCTTCAGAGTTAGAGCCACTCAACTCTTGATAGCTAGTAGAATGGATATACAGTGGGGCTAGGGTTTTGGTATTGGGAAATGGTATGAGCATCCCATTTTCCACTATTAGGTTTTGACCAATTTCATTATATGTATTTGTAGTTACAACGACATTAATAAGGCGCTCTTTATCTTTGGAACTGATTCCCATGCTTACTCATGGTGGTTGTATTAGATGTCTAATACTTCACTATATTTGTATGTGCCCTTTCATATATGAAATATGTTATGGACTGGTACATAGTGGTTGCATGTATGTTGTTCTTTCAAATATGTGTTTACTTGTTCCTTGCCATTTCATTGACCTATTTTGAACTACTGTGCAATTAACTTCTGGCATGTTCCTGTTTACTGTATGTCTGATTGGGTTTTAGCTCACTAACCCCTCTCATGGCATATCTCTTCTTAATGTAGTTGAGGCTTGTTTGTACCTCTTTCTTTAATTGGTTGATCTTGGGCCGATTTTGTTTCACTTCCTGAGAATTTCATTCTCGTCCCACTTTGACACCTTCTCGACTGATAACCAAGAGCGGAAAAATTCATCGTGGCAGTCGAGCCCATATACCGGATGGGGCTCCTATCCCAAACAATGTGAGGTCTAATTGGGATTTCACACTAGGGAGACCCCCTTAGTTGTTGGCGATACATTTCGTGCCATCAACATAACTCTAACAAATCATAAAGTCTTATAATTTTACAATGAACTTTCAAAAGAGTGTCGATTACCACCGAAAATGCACCCAATACAAGTGAATTTAAAATCAATAAGAAATAACTCACCAATACTAGGTGCTCAAAACAACAAGCGCTTTCCAATACAACATACAACAATCACAAGAATCATCCATATCAGAATAAACTTTCACAACTCATTACTCATAGTCAGGAATATTCTTTAGAATTAGGGAAACCAACAATTATACATCAGTAGCTATCCAACTATGAATCAACTCCTTCACCTTAAATGGATAGAAAAAAACCCTCAAAAACTTTCTTCTAAAGGTACAAAACCCCTCTAAAGGTACAAAACCCCTCTAAAGGTACAAAACTAATTACTTTCTTCCATCACGCCCATAAAAAACATTTAAATGGTTAACTTAAACTCACACCATACATAATGATGCAAGATCGAAAATAGTGTGTTTTGATGTCAAAGAATGAAATTAACTACTGGAGTAGGAAAACAAGTGGCTTACTCACCAATGCAACACCCTGAACTTCAAAACTTTACGAAACAACCATAAGTAGTTTTTGTGCTATTCACTAGAATGAAAGTTTGACACTACTTGGTTCGTCGCTTATGTCTATTGTGATATCCATCTTAGGTATTTAATCTAAAGATAAATCTTGACCATAATAAAAACACAAAAAATGCACTTAAATAAGTTTAGGAGGTTTAATAGTTTTGCAAATATGAAAAACTCGCCTCCAAGAGGTCTTGCGCAGCACACTCTATCTAATCAAATTGGATAGAATTAATTTTCCAAGGTAAAAGGATCCAAACTGAAACCTCAATGTAGTTGCCACAAGTTCAGAGAAATTTTGATTAGAGAACAACAATGCACCATCTCAATTCTTGTGTTGTGTTCATGAAAAATGATTTTGATCATACACTAAATAATTTGTAGGCTGATTAAGTTAGAAATTGCCTCAACACATGATCTTTTGGTGACCCCACTCAAATTACATCAGAGGAGGTAACCATATACATTTTAATAGAACAATGTATATCTTTGATATTATTAAAGGGAATTGAATTTAGTCTCTGTACCTTATTTTCTGTGTTATCTCCAAGAACGGCTAGAGACGTGACTTCCGTCCCCACACAATCAAAGTCATAAGAAAGAACACACATGGAAGTTATTGTAATGAATCTTTATTCAAAAAATCTTTGGCCTTATCACAAAATCACCATCACTTTTCTTGTTGGCCACTTTCTCTTAAGATAATCATCAATACAATTATAAAACTAATTGGAATCTTTGAATGGATTAGCACCTCAGACAGTTCTAATTTGTTGTCATGACCAGGTTTCTGAATATGGTCCAGGCGGGGTTCCACAACTTTAACAATTCCTTACCGTAAAGAAACATATTAGTCACGAGAAACAATATTAACTCTCTCCTTGTTAACGAATTTTCAATTAGACCAAATAGATATTTGAAGTCGTTTGACAGGAAAGGATTTTCTAGCCATGCAAATTTTAGGTTTAGGTGTTTGAGAATAAAATGCAACAGACCTGTAAATAAAAATGCACTACAAGAACCCTTGTAGCCAGTTGTATGGTCCATTGCAACCCAACGAAATACATAAAACCTACTTGTAAAACTAGGATCTTTAGCGCAATATCAAGTGAATGAGAAAGGGAGGAACTCTTCACATAAATCTTGTAACACCCTCCTCCCATGTCTACCCAAGAAATCAGCCAGTCGGGGTAAACATGCGGTGAGAGTTCATTATGATATGATTCAACCTCCTAAGTCACGTTAAGGATGTGGAACCAACAGAAGTAGACCATACAAACATTCAACAACATCTTTAGGACCCTTAGGAACGAATCCAACCTTTCTTCCAACAAGCCCCTAGGTCCCACTCAGATTTTGGACCACTTGACCTCTGGATGCTCTCATAGGTCTACAAGCTAGTGTCCAGGGACTATTTTTCACAGCGTTGTGCCAGCATCTCTAGGATTTGAGCCACGTTTTCAAGCCCAGAGCCTAGGTCACTGCCCATAATTGAATGACATCTTTAGAATAGTAAAATAACAAATAAATTACAATACAAATGCAATTACCTGAATAAGACCTTGATTGGACCCATACTAGCCATGATAGTCATTTCGTCAAACATATCACGAATATGTAATCTACAGGTGTAAATAACATATATGAGCATAGGGGTCTCATACCTAGTTAAGAATCACTAAGAAGCATTGATGCCTTAACACATCAACTACCATTTCATCTATTAGGTCATAGATACATTGTTCATTCATTTACTAGTAAAAACATGATGAAAGCCATACATAGTTATTGTCATAAAACATATATATAACCAACATAGTAGCAATAGAAATACCAATTAAATCACAACCATATAAATCACATATAACAAGTATAATACTCATAGAATTACAACGAGAAATAACCTCATATTGATGAGGCAAAATCCAAATCAGGATGGGACTTCCACATTCCACTCGACCATTGAATGGCTGAGCCAAATCTCTCTTCAGCCATTCACCCTCATTCCATATTCCAAGTATGAATGTGGGATCTCATAGAAAACATCAATCAAAAACCATCAAGGGCTTCTAGAGACCATCCACCTTACCCCATAAAACAGTGATTCCACCTCATGGTTGGACATCACAAAACCATCATCAGATTGGTCTCTACCCAAGCGTTCCAGGGCTTCAAGAGAATTTTTCCAACCAAGGCTTCAAGGACTAGTAACTCAACCACCACTTTTATCGGGCTTCCAGAGCGTTTGTCCAACCAGGGCTTCCAAGACTAGTAACTCAACCCACCAGGGCTTCCAGAGTGTTTGCCCAACCAAGGCTTCTAGGACTAGTAACTCAACCCAAGTTGTTACAAGGATTCCAAAGCATTTGTCCAAACAGGGATTCTAGGACTAATAACTCAACCCAAGCTAAGGAAACATGAGAACCAACCAAAACAAAACAAGGAAAACAAATCCACAATCACCATGGCTATCCAGGAAATGGCAAGGCTATGAAATCCAATATCAATCTCGTCCATCCTCCATGCCAATGACAGAGCATAACCAACAAACCACATGCATATGCCATGCATGTCAAAACTAGTGAGGAAAACATACATGCAACTCAGTACCTGCAAGCAAAATACGATGTAGCTGCTGATCCCGATGTGCTCTTGTGCTTGCCTACTCTTCCTTTGCCTTCTTGCTCTAAAAATCCAAGTATGCCACACCCTCCAAGAGTGCTACAAGAAAACTCTAAGAATCTAAGAGTATGAGAGAGAGAATAATGAGAGATCCAAAACTGAACTAACCAAACTTACACTAACCAAGCCTACCCACTGATCCTCATATGCCTTTTTATTAATTCTATTTTCTTCATTTTCCATTATTTTTCTTCAATTTCTTCCTCACATGCAATGTGTGACCTTTCACCTTCCTTTTTCTCCTAATTTCCATTATTTTCATAAATAACATGCCAATAAATGCATCATGCCTTTCCAAAGCCTTTTACATTGCCTTTGCCAATTTCCTTAGCCATAATAAACCGAATGAACACCCACTAGAATGTTTTGCCCACCATTTAGCCTAGAATATGTGTCCCATGACCATGGTCTTATATATTTTTACATGAATTTTTAACCAAGGTTGCTACAAATCTTATGGTGACAAGAATTTCATAAACAAACACAAATTGTTAGATTTAAATACTTAATTAAAAAAAAATCATACCACTGTTGAAAACATACGACTGCTGCTGCTATCTTCCTTGGTGATGGCCACTTTGGTGTCGATCAGAGAAGGTAGTCGGGATTGGCAAGTATGGCTGATTAATTGCACAATGCATTTCTTTCTACAACAATAACACAACCCAAAGCATTGCTAGAAACCTCATCCACTAGAAAGTTGGATGGTTACCAGATGTTCAATCGATCCAAGTTTTTTTCTCAAACTCAAAGTAATGGCCTTCCTTATTCATTCAGGTTGGCTCAACTGTACGCCCCCACTTCAGCCAGAAAGCAAGCCTGGACAAGTTAATTAGGGTGGATTAGGTTGGTTGGGGGATTACTTTGTAAATTGAGGAGATCAAGACCTTTCAAATGCCATTCTTAAATAATAAAACATCACTTTCTTTTCATTAAAAGTTAAAAAAATAGTGTGTCTAGCATGTAAATATGGTCTTAGAATAAGTTTTCAAGCATCAACAAAACGAACGAGTCCAACACTACCAAACAGATCTTCAAACAGTGCTTTAATGAACATTTTCTTCCATCAACTTAGTTTTAATGGAAATCCATGTTCCTTCTTCAACGCAGTCTGCTCGTATTGGTTAGAAACCATGGCAAACTCATTCAGTCTTGGAATTGTACTCCGATGCACATTCATGCCACCGTCAACCCCCTTACACCATCCATTGCATGTCGAAAGAACGAGCGCAACACAACACATAAGAAGGCCACACAAAACTAGTGGCTTGTGAATTCAATAGGTGGATAAACCTCCCCTCTGATACCACTGTAAGACAACACAATTGGAAACCAAACTCAAATGCATATTAATTATTGATCCCAAAGAATAATGTACACAATGTACATATAAATACATAATAAAATTGTTGATTCAGTTTCTAGATCTTCTTGGACTATAATAACCACTCACTATAACACAAACCTAATCCCAAGAATTAGCTATTTAAAAAACACATAATTTACAACATAATATTGCTTAATAGTTTTCAAAATTTAACTACATAGAATGAACATTTATAATGTATATTTATGAATTGCAATAACCAATAATGAGAAAAGTTTGTGATAGGTGAGTTTAAACTAAAGAAATAATTCTTGAATGGTGAGTTTAATCTAAATTTAAGTTACATTTTTATCCATTTTTCCTATCGCAATACGTTGTAGCCAACATCATTGCATGCAAGTTAGTGTTTAGTAAATTGTTAGTGTATAGTTCAGAGAATTGATGCATGAGAAAAGTTTGGGATAAGTGAGTTTAATCTAAATCACTAATTCTTGAATGGTGAGTTTAAATTTAATACATGAGAAAAGTTTGGGATAAGTGAGTTTAATCTAAATCACTAATTCTTTATGGTGAGTTTAATCTAAATTTAAGTTACATTTTTATCCATTTTTCCTATCCCAATACGTTGTAGCCAACATCATTGTATGCAAGTTAGTGTTTAGTAAATTGTTAGTGTACAGTTAAGAGAATTGATGCATAAAAAGAAATTGGAACCTTTTATTTGATGCTTTTAAAATCTCAACATGTTGTAAACTGTTATATCAAGATAATTTATTAAGAGTTATCAATGCTTTGTTATACCCAAAGTTTAGTTATATAGAGTTATGTGCAACTATATAATAAATTCATTCCTTCTTTTCTAAAAGAGGTTTTTTTTAAATTTATGGGTAAGAGATTTTTTTAGTGGAATTTAAATATTCAATTTTTAATGAGATCACAAATTTCAGTAATTAGACCGTTAGGCTTTCCTTTTGAATTTGTTAACCTTGGGTTCTCGTCTACCTTTTCGATTTAAGCTCGACATTTGTGAACCATATAATCTTGACATATGTCGAATTCCTGTTACGTATCGGGTTTGCCGTGATCGATCCCTGGAAGTCACAGCGCTTGCAGGTGTTAATCCTTGTACCTGGAAGTTGCCGCTCGCATCACTTTTTCTCATATCCGCTCGACATCTATGCCACCCGTTTTACACCGGAGTATTATATGTAGGAGTTCTCGGACAAACCTTCGTGATCAAGATGGAAAGGAAATTAAGCAGTGCATATGTTAATTTCAGTATGATCCCCACAGTATTCTCATACAAAGACCTTGATTACACTATGATCCCAACAGTATTCTTTGAGGAAGAGGTTGGACTAGGACAACCAACAAACCCACGGCATCTGTGATCCCCGAAATTCGCAGTTCGCCAAGGAGAGTATAAAGGATTCCTTCAGTAAAGCCCATAATGGCGTCAAATTGGAAGATACGGTGTCTGATATAAAGTGGGGAAGGCTCGATTTTTAGCCTCTGGGTCTGCTTAAAGTCCATGGAGGAGACGATGGCAGGCTCTGGTGCTAGAACAACCGAAGGCTTTGGGTGGTGCGCTAGGCTGGCCTTCCTGTAGTTGAGGTGAAGATAAAGTTCAATGATTTCATATCCCATCATCTTGGAGAAGAAAAGCGGGAGAAGCTCAGTGACCCTAACTTTCTCCCTAAAGTCTAGAGCTCCCATCCATGATGGCTTGCATTAATATAATATCCATGTGAGTCTATTTCTAGGGTTTATGTTTTGCAAATTAAGAGATAAGTACTCACCATGCTTAAGGGTTTTATCTTTTTAATATTTTTGGGTTCTTGTAAATGTTAGAATGAATATTGCTTTGGAGATAGTTTTCCTGCAAACAATCCTGTTAACGGACTCTTATTTTCATATGGAATTGTTTTACCAATTCTAATTTTTTATTCTATTTAAAGGCAATTATTATTTATTCTCTATTCTATGGGTTTATAATTTCCATCATGTGTGCTTATGCATGGAGAAATTCATTCATATGGATTGAGAATACTTGTGAAATATTCTCACCCCGGTTTGATTGCAATTGTTATTTGAGATTTATTAGTCGAGGTTCTGAAGAATTTTGTCGTTTGGAAGATAAAATAAGTGGGTAGTAAGGGTTTGCAGAAGGGCAAATTGGGTACCAAGAAATCACCATTACAGAGGTTTTCACTGCCACCATGCCCTCCTCAACAGAATGTCAGGAAGTAGAGATCACAGTCCTTTACTCAGAAGTGAGTGACATGGCATAAAATCCATCCCCATGTATGTTATCTTTCATTCTCTGATTCCATTAAACTTTAATATGTGGGTGCATTGCAGAGTTTTTCACTGCCACCATGCCCTCCTCAACAGAATGTCAGGAAGCAAAGATCATAGTCCTTTGCTCAGAAGCAAAGGACATGGCGTAAAATCCATCCCCATGTATGTTATCTTTCCTTCTCTGAATCCATTAAACATTAATATGTGGGTGTGTTTTATGTGTAGGGTTTTGCTTTGTTTTGATTTTTGATTTAAGAGTCTTGGATTAATTTATTAAACCTCTATCCATGCATGAAAAGGAATTCCTTTGTATTTATTATTTGTATTCTTTCCTGGTAATATTATTTTGAAGTACTTTGAAGTGTGGGAGGCTCGAGTTTTTGACACATATTTATTATGTTACTATTATGTAATAATAACGTGAATCAAAATACATCTAAATTCTTAAGTATAAAATTTGATGATTAAAATTCTCGGCATTACGGTGAAACTTTAATGGAAAGTTAAATATTTAAGCTAGTGCTTTAATTTACAATACCATTATATAGCAATCTTTATTAAATAGAAAAAAGATATAAATGCATTTTATATCATGTTTAAATAAATAGTCAAGTTCTGCCTAACTTACAATGCCACTATATAATCTTTATTAAATATAAGAAAAGATATAAATGCATTTTATATTATGTTTAAATAAATAGTCAAGTTTTGACTTACATCACGGTCAAATAAACAGTAAGTTTTACCTAGGCCCAAATAAATAATAGTTTTATCTATTAATTATTTTGAGAGTTCCAAATATCCACGCGGTAAGAAGATTAAAACTTATAATAAAAAGTTTTTAATGGTGAGTTTGTTAATATTTTCGAACCAATTATATTAATCAGGCTTAAAAA
>APFE031102997.1:5164-28088 GCA_000404065.3 Pinus taeda | reverse complement strand
CCATCTCTGTGAGAATAGGAACATCGAGGATGAAAACCACTTCCTCTTAGAGTGCCCAGTGTACAATCACATTAAATCTCAGTTTCATAATTTTTGTAGCGATACTCACCTTCTTCCTAGCCTTTTACGATGTCAAAATTATAGTAACATCGAGGATGAAAACCACTTCCTCTTAGAGTGCCCAGTGTACAATCACATCACATTAAATCTCAGTTTCATAATTTTTGTAGCGATACTTACAAGTGGGCTCGGGAAGCTTCTCTCCATGCTTTTTGAGCATAAGAATAAAATCTTAAATCAAACCAAATAATTTGTTGCTCGGGAAGCTTCTCTCCATGCTTTTTGAGCATAGGAATAAAATCTTAAATCAAACCAAATAATTTGTTTCTTTAGGTCCGATAAACCAAAGTTTGGTCTCAGTCTCAGTGGACCATCATCATTATTTATTTGAGATTAAAAAATAATAATAATTGATTATTATTTTAAAATATTTTTTAAAACAAGTAGAGTTATATATATTAAAGGTTTAGTTTAATTTATAAAAAAAATAAAAAAAATGTGAGGATTTAAGCAAGATTATGATTTTTTAATGTTTAAAATACATTTTTAATAGATACATTTGTTTATATAATTGTTTTTTTACAGATTAAATTTATTTATTAAATTTTTATATAAAATACTTTTAAAAATGAGTTTTTTTGTGGTTTTGGTAAGTGACTAGCTCACCATATTTCTGTGTAATAATAATCCAAAAGTTATACATTGAAATCATTATTTGTATGATCTAGTAAATTAGGTTAATTTTCACATATTTTTAATATTATCATTTTTAAGATTTTTTATAATTTTTAATATATATTATATATACATATATATATATGGGTATTTTAATTGTTTTTTATTTACATTTTTATTTTTTTATTAAAATATTATTTAAAATAAAATAAAATAAATAAATAATATTTTTTTCCACTCTATCTTTTAAATAAGGGTCATATTAATTAATTTTTTTTTACTTGAAATAAATAATATTTCAATAATATTAATTTTAACAAATATTCATGTGTCCATTAATATTAAAATCTTAAGCAGTATTCTTTTGCAATTAATTAACAAAAAAACTTTAATTGGCTTAACAACATTCAACTAATGTATAAAGTTGTCAATTTTGAACATCTAATTAATTTAATGACGATTAATTTTTCATCAAGGTTTCTTTAAATTCTTTGACACAACATCTCAAACCGCTCTCCACAAATTTCTGTTGGTTTAATAATTTTGTATTTAATTTCAGTGACATGAAGTTTATGCTGGACAGATCTTAAAAAACACTATTTAGGTTATGTGTTTTTTTAAACGCTATGGTCTAATAAACCATAATTTTATATTTACTCTCCTTGGCATATAATTTACATTCAAATTTTTTATTGATTTAATAATTTGCTAATTAGATTTGCAAAGGCACGTGATAATGGATTAGTTTAGATTCTCTTCTTTGTTAAAAGACTTATAAAATTTCCCCTAGTTTAATAATTTTTTCAATGCCTGAAACGAATCTTGTTGAATTTGTGCCTCTGCACATTGGTATAATTAGATTAAACATCACATGTTTATGGATTAAAATTTGAACAATAACCAAAGCGTATTTAAATATATTATTGCTATACAATTTAAATGATAATTATAAATTATGTTAATTAGCTAATTATTATAATAATAATAAAATTGGTAAAAGTTCGGTCAAAATTTTTAAAAGAATAATATTTAAATGATTTTTTTTAATATTATTTATATTTATTATAACATAAACTTTAAATTTTATGATTGAAAGTTAAAAGGTAAAAAAAAGAGAGAGAATAAACACCTAATTTATTCTACATAAATAAAATAATTTATAAAACTATAAAACAATAGCTTTATTTTAAATTAAAACGTATAAACATTAAAACAAAACATAAATATAGTTTTTATAGTTTTTAATTGTAGCATGGATAATAATTAGTTTCAATTAAATGTGAGATTTAATGCATGATTTTTCATCTTTAAAAATTGACTTTGCTACTTTTGAAAATGCAAAACATATGACATACATATCTATAAATACCTTTCTCATACAATTTTTCCAAATTAACAAACTTGCGACCTCTTTTTGCACTTTTTTAACAATTACTAGTTTAAATAATATCTCTGAAATACCTAAGTAAAAATTACAATAAATTTTATAAGGATCGTGTGACCGGTAATCATCATTAATATTATGGATAAGGTGTTTTTCATTTGTAATATATTTTCATAATTTTAGGTATATACTTTTATGGATAATTAAATATTTTATATCTATTTCATAATATTCTTAATCATGATATGATTTTAGGAATACAGTATAAATCAATGATTATGTTTAATATTCAATGTATCCATATCGTTATAAATCAAGGTTATACCGTCTTCAATGAAAAAAATAAAGGTTATACGTTCCACCAAACCACTCCCTATAAACTGCCCGCTCTTTCCAGCCGTCTTGCATTCTTTCCTTCCTCGCCCGTCCCGCGGAACTTTCTAGTTTCACATAATTTTAATTTAACAAAACTTACCATATAATTTTCATAAGTTTATGAAGTTTTGGTGAAGTTAAATATTTTATTGGATAGCCTATTTATATGTGGTTTAGATTTATATGTGGTTTAGGTTGAGTGGTAAATATGTGAAATAAATAGTTGAGTGAGTGTTTTTATATTTGGAAATTCTCAAATTAACACAATCATATTAATAATTAATTTTATAATTATATTAATAGTTAATTTTAATTGATGTATGTTTATCAACATTATTTTTATATGTCAATTGGTGTATAAAATGTTGTTTATGAGTGTATATCAGCGACACTTATTAATGTGGTTGTGCTAGTTGATAGTCGAGGTATGTGGGGTGGTTTGTTGATCATGGTTGAAGATGGTTGATGAGGTTTGATCATGGTTGGCAAGGTTGATAGAGGGTTGATTAAGGTTGACCATGGTCAACCATTAATGTAATAATGTATTAATATTGCATTGATCTAATAATGTTGCATTAATGTTGACTATTGTGACATTGCGACATTAACGTTATATTAAGATTGACCATGATTAATGTTACATTAGTGTTATATTAATGGTTGAAGTGGGTTGACGAGGTTGACCATCGTTAAAGAGGGTTGACAATTATTGGTCAAAGCAGACCATGGTTGACCTCAATTGACCATGATTCATAATGATTGACATGGTTGTCTAGGGATTAAGAGTAAGGATTATGGTTAACCTTGGTTTACGATTATTGACCATAGTTGACAAGTGTTACATGGTTATAGTGTAGTATACCTAGGAGGGATAGTATGGGGTGCAAAGGGAGGTACCCAAGGGAATAATGTAATAATGGGATGGGCCATAGTAATAAATAAAGTGGTTACCCTGTATCATATAAGGGACCACAAGTAGTTAGCAATAATGTAATAAGCCCATGGTATTAGATAGATGGTATTGAGGGAACCATGGTAATGACCCATGGTATTGTATGTATGAGGCCTATATAGATGCTAGAGACTCCCCATTGAGAGATGAGAAGGATTATTGTATGAACAAGCATATGGCTTGTAGAGTGTTCTCCTTCCTTAAAGAGTGAATGTATGATATTGCCCTACCTTAAAGGTTTGATCAATAAAGAAGCATTTCTATCTATATTCAGATCTTGTTATTTTTTATGATTATTTACAGTTATTAGGTATATTGGTATCATATCATATATTTTTAGGTCAAATCCATTACAAGTGGTATCAGAGCACTTTCTTGGGCAAAGCGGAATATTTTTTTTTTTTTGCAGGAACTTTTTGGGGCAGCGCGTTTACAGATCAGATATGTATGTTTAATCTACAGAATATAACTGCAAATCTAGGTTGTTTGTGAAAAATACCCAATTAAAAAAAAAAAAAATCGGCCGAATCGGAGTCTGGATGATGGAGATATCACTGATTTAAAAATCAGCTGTGTCACAGACATTTTTCGGGCTAGAGAATTTGCAGATCATATCTGTACATTCTGGGTCAACATTTGCAAAATCTAAATGCAAATCTGGGTTCTTTGTAGAAAAATATCCAATTTAAAAAAAAAAAAGGTAGTCGAATTGGAGTTTGGATGAGGGAGATATCGTTGATTTAAATTGAACTCTTTTTCAAAAAATTTTGTGACGACGGGACAGTTGCAGTGCGAATCGAAAATTCCATTGCCTAGATTGGGATTTCGAACACATGGGAATATGCAGAATGGTTGTTCCATTTATGAAAACAGGTCATAATAGGGATTCTGAGCAATATTGACTAAATTGTGGCCATTTCAAATTTTCGCCAAGTAACTATTTTTTTTACAAAACCCTCTTCATGGCAGTTCTATATTTTACAGGAAAAGATAATGGTCCTACTATTGAATAATTCATAGAAAAACAAAAGTCATTATGGGAAAAGCAGTGGAAAAGTTTCATATGGCTTGTTTTGAAAGATAAAGCTGCCATATGGTGGAACTTCCTTGTCTGCCAGAAGTTGGACAAACTTTCAGATGAAGAATTTGAAAAAGTCCTTTTAGACAAATGGTCTCATGCTAGAAAACAGGAGAATGAGACATATAAGGGGTTAGTTTCTACTAGTATCTCCTTATTGTAGGTTTAGGGATGTATTCAGAAGGAGAAAGATCATTGTGTCTATAAACCCAAGTTGCAAGCAAAATCTTATAAATGACAATTTCACAAAAAAATTGCAAGTTCCAACAAAACAAATGGAGCACACATAGCTTAATAATGAGGAGGTGCAAGTTTATAAAGGTTTGAAGATTTCTATGGACAAGTATTTATTACATTTTGATTTTTATGATTCAGATATGGCTAATGTGGATGTTGTTTTAGAATACCCTTGGATGGAATCAATGGGTAGTATCAATATTAATGTGCTGAAGAAATTCCTAAAGCTCTGGTATAAAAAGAAGAAAATTACATTACAGGATATTTCCATCAATAAACAGGTAGAGTTCAAGGAGGCTGAAGCAGAAGATGTTTCAGGGACTGACACATCATATGATGAGCCCTTGATGTTTGACAACCAAACACAAACATCAAACCAGGTACGAGAAAAACAGGTAGAGTCCAAGGAGGCTGAAGTAGAAAATTTTACAGGTACGGATACATCAGATGAGGAATCTGTGGTTGAAGTAATATTGGAAGATAAGCAACAACAACAGACCCCTGAACATGTACCATATACTAATCAGGCTCCATTAGGTGGTGAATTAAAGAAAGATACATCGTTGGTTAAAACTTCAGCATATGACCACCCACATCACCCTACAAGAAAATAAACAACACGATGGAAACAAATTAGCAACAAGGACAACAACCCCTGCATGACAGATAGAGAGAAGTAACGATCCACCTACTACACATCCACACAGAAGAGCTGCAAGGGTCAACTTCCATCTCAAGTGAGCGAGACACTAGCTAGATCGAGGGTTCACCTTTCTCTTGGATGGCTAGATGCATGTGCGTGGTACCAATGGACTATTCTTTTAAGTAGATCTTATTATTTGTGTTCTTCTTATGTTTCGGGGACGAAACATGTTGAAGGGGGTGAATTTAGTATACCTAGGGGGGATAGTATCGGGTACAGAGGGAGGTACCCAAGGGAATAATGTAATAAAGGGATGGGCCATAGTAATAAATAAAGTGGTTAACCCGTAACATGTAAGGGACCACAAGTAGTTAGCAATAATGTAATAAGCCCATGGTATTAGATAGATGGTATTGAGGGAACCATGGTAATGACCCATGGTATTGTATGTATGAGGCCTATATAGAGGCTAGAGACTCCCCATTGAGAGATGAGAAGGATTATTGTATGAACAGGCATATGGCTTGTGGAGTGTTCTCCTTCCTTAGGGAGTGAATGTATGGTGTTGCCCTACTTTAAGGGTTTGATCAATAAAGAAGCATTTCTATTTATATTTAGATCTTGTTATTTTTTATGATTATTTACAATTATTGGGTATATTGGTATCATATCATATATTTTCAGGTCAGATCCATTACGTACATTAATGTTGACCATGGTTGATGTTACCTTAATGTTAATGCTAATGTGACATTAATGTTACAAAAATGGTTACAGTAGTGATTGCAGCGGGTTGACGAGGTTGATCATGGTTGAAGAGGGTTTACTATTGTTGGTTAAGGTAGACCATGGTTGACCTTAGTTGAACATGATTGACAATTATTACAATGATTACCATGATTAACCTCAGTTGAACATGATTTCCAATGATTTTTATGGTTGACTTCAGATGACCATGATTGATAATGATTACTATGGTTGGACATGATTGAAAATGATTAGCATGGTTGACTAGGGATTAAGAGGAATATTATTGTTGACAATGGCTTATTTAAGTCATACATGGTCTGATCCAAGTGGATATTGGTGGCCACCTACCAAGTCCATCTAGACCCCCATCATTGTTTCTCTCAGCATTTTCAGTTTCCTTAATTGTAGCACAACTTACTATTTTTAGCAGTTTTTCGGGTCTCGAACTTCCGGAGCCGTTTTGACCCCCTAAATGTCATTTTTGGAGGTCTATTGTAGGTCCATTACCGTAGGTAATGCCCTAAAGCAAAACTGTAGTACTCGAAGAGACCTTTCCAACAACGTATCATACACAAAACAGAGATAATATGACCAAGTTATGACCCTGAGAAGTTGGTTGCCCAACTAACCCCAATGGAGCCCACAGACTCTTGGCGTTACATCTCCTGCGTTAGATCTTTGGTTGTTTAGAGTTTTTTCATGTTTTTCAACAATAAATAGGCCCTTGAGCCTAATTGTAACATAGCTCAGAGGCATGTAGCTTCCACATCACTTCTCAGAGATAAGCTACCATTGCCCATGCTACTCTTATTTCCATTATGTTTGTAAGAATATTTCAATATTTGATATTAATGAAATGAAGTTTTATTTATGCTACATCTTTGTATTTATGGTTATATCTGTAATTTTTATGTTCATGTTTAAATTTGGATCAGTGGTATCAAAGCAATTTGCTCTTTCTCTATTTTTCTTTGCTTGTTCCCAACGAGGTTGGGAGATAAGGAGTTAGGGCTTGAACTAGTTGAACCTTTGCAATACCAGCCTTGCAAATCTGGATGGCCTCCCATGGAGGAAGAAAATAAATACTAGGGGGCAGGAGTTCCTTTCAAAATATTTCTCGAACAAGCCCTCGAGCAATAGAGGAATGCGGTGATGGACAACTTTGCCCAGATCCTGCAGCAACTACCCAAGGGTGACACATCTACTTCCAACAACTACTCTAGAAATGCCACACCCTTTAAGCTACAAGTTATCTTTGACATTCACATATTTGAGGGTGAGATAGATGCGGACGTTGTAGATAAATGGTTAAATGTTCTAGAAGGATATTTTTCTATTCATGATTTTTCTAACTGGGAAAAGATTACTTTTGCTCTTCTCAAAGCCACCCCCGACGTTAAGGACTAGTGGGAAACCTACTATGAGCGGACGGATGAAACTACGCTGTCACTATTTTTAGCCGCACCCACTTGGGATTAGTTCCACGATGCCATAAAGGAGCATTCCCACACTTTCAAGAGCTATGAGGATAAAGACATAAAGTGGACTACATTGTGACAAGGAAGGGACCAAAACATGACAGAGTTTACTAATGTTTTCCATACTTTTCACATGAAGTTGGGTATGAAGGATTATAAGAAACATTTGGTACTCAAGTACCGCGACTGCTAACAAAGGTACATTTAGGATGAGATGGAGTTCCCAGACATCTACTCACTCAGCACGATGTACCGATACACTGTCAATATTGAGAAAAACCTTAAACAGAAAAAGAGAGACTTCGGATCTATGAATCTGAGGCAAGGGAAAGGTGCCCCCAAACCACATAACAAAGGTCAAAGCCAAGGCAGGGTGACCTAGGATAACCCTCCAAAGCCGTATGCAAAGAAAAACACCATGAAGACAAAGAAGGACACAAGAAAGTGGTGTGAGTTCCACAAGAGCTCCACCCACAACACAAGTGAGTGTCGGGCCAAGGAATCACTAGTGGCTGAGGTGAAGGCTTCTAAGTTTGATGCATGTTCCAACTCTAAGTAATAACCTGATAAGGGGAATGACAAAGGGAAGAAGATCATTGACGTGGAGCCCAGTGCCACCTCTCCAGCCACCAAGATACAAAATATTGAGCCTGAAGATCCAGAAGAGGGTGAGCACCTATTCCACTCACAGATGTGGTTCAAGGGTTCTCCATTGTAGTTCATTGTCTATAGTGGGAGCCAAAAGAACATCATTTCAGTATAGGTCATGAAGCGAATGAGCCTACCGACTAGAGCACATTTGTAGTCATATGTCATTGAGTGGCTTCACCAAGGACGATAAATTTGTGTCAGTGAGAAGTGATGCCTTCCCTACAACATCAAGCCCTTCATGGATGAGATATTCTCTGACGTTGCTCCTCTCAAAGTTTGTGATGTATTTTTATAACAACCATACTTATGGAAGCGATATGATATATATGACTCTAGATCTCACTCTGTTATTATTTCTTTAGGTACTAAGTTATACAGGATACCAGAGGTAGCCCCACCTATTTCCATCTCTTCGATCTCTGCTGAGAAATGCAGTAATGTCATCTCCGATAATGGAAAATTTGTTTTCTTTTTGATTCGCTCTCAAAGGAAGGGTAAGGTCATTGCCACATCCATGGCCCCCAGGAAGGGTTGCTCCAAGAAACAAAAGAAGGTGGATACGGTCGTCTTAAGAATACAGGGACATCTTCTCCTCACCCACAGGGGTACCCTTACATCATCAAGTCAAGCATTCAATTGATTTAAGTCCTATAGCACCTCTGCCCAACAGGGCAATATGTCGTTGCTCTATTCTAGAAAATGAAGAGATCAAGCAGCGAATCCAAGAGTTGTTACAGAATGGCCACATCTGACCAAGTTCCTTGCCTTATGGGAGCCTGATCTAAATTAGATCATTATATTGTTTTTCATCCATTTTGATTCATTTGGAGTGGAAAGAGTGGAGGAATCAGCTCACAAGATTGTTTTTACTAGCAGAACCCAGTTAGGCAAAACAAGGTCTGAAACCTTCTTAGAGTGTTTTGAGGCATATAACAACGTTCTTTTGGGGGTAAAAATTTTCTTCTTAAGTGCAACACCTTTCCATGCTATTCTAAACTCTAATATCTTTCCAACGATGCAAGAATTGCGTTAATCAAAGTATGCATGAAAACTTTATGCCACTTAGAAGTTGACCTTCCTGTTTTCACACCTATAGTTCAGGAGGATGTCACATAAACCCCCATTATTCATGGAAAAGGGGCTAGCCACATGTTTTTTATGTAAAATAATCTAGAAGAGTCTATTTTGTAACTCTAGTTAAGAGTTTATGTAGTCAAACTTAACCACTAGTAGGTTATCGGGTTGTGTTCTAACCCAGCCACTAGGAGGAAGAGGCATTCCATTCTTTCGAGAGAATTTTGTTCCATAGTTGAGAAAAGATAGCCAGGAGAGATAGGAGGTAGGTCATGTAGAGAGGATATGTGCATTGTAGCAATGCACATGCCACAAATGTTACTTCTTTGTACCTACAGCCATATTTCCAAATAGAGAAAGAGAGTGAAGCGGCCTCACCTTCCAACTAGGTTTTCTCCTAAAAGGGTTTCCTAGAGAGAATATCTTTTGTATTATGTGTGTGTGGAATTATTTTTTCTTCTTTACATTATTTCTTGATTTACTTTTACATGCATGAGCTAATTACAATTAATTCTACAAATATAGAAATTGAATAAAACTATAATAGTGTAGAATCTCAAATTTTTAATATAATATTATCAGATCTGTGACGAACTATCAATGGAATATCCACAGTGCTTTATGGATAATTTGGTATCAGAGAAAGTTTCTTTGGGTATTTCCTGTATATTTCAGGGATCAATATCATCGAGGTTGAAAACCGTAAAACCCTAATCATGGGTGACATGTCTATAAATGAACCTCGTGATCCTACAAAGGTGATGTTTTCACGGCTCGAAGAACAAGTAACAGATATAAACCACAATTTAAACCTCCTCATCTTGGCCCTGAGCAATAATTTAGGGACAAATGCAGAGGAAAATTCATAAGGGGGGTTGAGAGATCAAGAAGATGCAGATAACCAGTCGAAGAAATAACCTAGAAAAGATCAACCCAGTTCGAGTGTTGTGAACCAATCCCTATTTAAAGTGGAAACAAAAGTCTATATCAAGTCATATCATGATGTGATCAATGCTCTAAAGTTGAACCACTAGTTGCAACAAGTAGAAATTTATTTAAGTGTCCATCAAATCGAGGAAGGGTAGAAGATCTCATTTGCGCAACTGAAATTGGAGGGCCATGCACTAACTTGATGGGAGAGCCACATGGAGACCCCGAGGTTGGAGGGAGAACCTCCAATGACTAAGTGGGAGAATTTCAAAACCCTCATTAAGTCATAATTTTATCCCATTGGGTACGTGGAAGACCAATGTATCTGGTGGCATTACTTCAGGCAAAAGTTGGGCCAAAGCGTGCAGGAATACACCACAGAATTCAAAAAGATGGCTATAATGTTGGGTATCTGTCCAAAGAACCTCGATTTACTCCTCAAGTATTTTGGGGGTCTACACCGCCATTTTCATGAACAAGCGACATTATTCAATCCCAAAACGGTGGATGAGGCTTATGTGCAGGCATAGTACCTGGAGAACACAAACCTGAAAAGAGCACAATCAAGTGGATTGAAGAAAAAATATGCTTCTAAGGAGGGGAAGAAGAAGAAAAAAGGGGGAAATATAAAAATATGACAGCCACAACACACCACTACAAAGATCCTAGAAACCATTGCAACATTGATAGCCATATAGAGGACAAGTGTTGGAAGTTGCATCCAGAGATAAACCCGAAGATCGAGAAGAAAGATAATAAAAAGAAGAATCTCATGGCCGCTGATTTGAGCAAACCAAGTTGAAATAAGCTCAGATGTGGATGAGAATACTGTATCTACATCAATGTAGAAGGAGGTGAATCTGAGTAGCCTTCAGCAACACGAAGAGAAAGAAATGACCAAACTCTTCCATGTAAAGATACAGGTCAAGAAGATGAAGATTGATGCTTTGTTTGACTTAGGATTGTAGGAAAATCTCATTGCAACAGATCTAGTCATAAGTCAGGTTTGGAAGTTCATGAATATCTAAACCCATATCCATTGGGATGGGTACATAAGAATGCAGCGTTGAAGGTAACAAAACACTACGAAATTAGATTTGCTATCAATGCTGATTTTATTGATGAAGTAGATCTGGATGTGGTTCCCCTTGATGTATGTGGATTCATGCTTGGGATTCCATACATGTACATGTGTAATGCAATATTCATTAGGAGAGATAACTAGTATTGCCTCATCAAGGATGTAAAATCGTTCATCATCAACGCGCACAAAGGCAAGTCAAAATTTTCAATGCTAAGTTCCAACCAAGCCAAGAAATTGATTAGGTCCAGTAAGAAGTATGTTTTATTGTTTCTAAGAGAAGGTAAGACTGTATAGGATTCAATAAGAGGAAAGGCATCCCTAGATGGGTGTACTAAGAAACAAAAACAACATTTGGAGGATTTGTTACAAGAATACAATGACGTGTTCCAAGAGCCTAAAGGGTTACCCCCAAGAAGGAAGTGGAGCATGAGATCTAGCTATTGTCGTACTTCCCATTGCCAAATATTGGGTTGTATAGGAATTTTGTTATAGAAGCAAGTGAGGTGAAGAAACAGTTGCAGTAGCTACCGGAACAGGGTGTCATTTGACCAAGTACATCACCATGTGGGTCACCCATCATCATTGTGCCAAAGAATGATGGGACATGGAGGATGTGTATAGATTACAAGGCGTTGAATAAAATCACAGTCAAGAAAAGATACCCCTTGCTCAGGATAGACAATATTCTAGATCAGTTGTAGTAAGAAAAGTATTTCACCAAGCTGGACTTGAGGTCTATATATCACTCAGTTCGAGTCAGAGAAGAAGATACATGGAAGACCACCTCCAAAACTAGGCAATGTTTGTATGAGTGGTTATTTATGCCTTTTGAACTATGTAATGCACCATCTACATTTATGATATTAATGAATGATTTATTGCGCCCTTTTATAGATTCATTTATTATTTTCTATTTGGATGATATATTGGTATATAGTGCTACATGAGAGGAGCATATTTCACATTTGACGCAGGTGCTGGAAACATTGAAGAAGCACTAGTTGCTAACAAATCTCAAGAAGTGCGAGTTTGCGTAGTAGTCCTTGGTGTATTTGGAATATGTGATTGGTGGAGGAAAATTGAAGATAGATCCTTCCAAGATGGATGCCATCATGAAATGGCTAGTGCCTACTAATGTTACTGAGGTTAGGAGTTTCATTGGAGTAGCACAGTACCTAAGGAAATTCATAGCCTCGTTTTCAGCAGTAGTAGCACTACTCCACGCCATAACAAAAAGTGGTAAGATTTTCCATTGGGGAAAAGGGAAGCAGAAGGCTTTCTATGAGTTAAAGAAGAAGATCGGTGAAGCACCAATTCTAGCATTACCAAACTTTCAATTCCCATTTGAAGTGGAGATAGATGCGAGTGGGTATACTGTGGGAGTTTTCTTAATGCAAGGAGGAAGGCCCGTTTGCTACCATTGTGAAGTATTTCATGGGGTAGTTCTTAACTACCCTACCTATGATAAGGAGATCTATGCCATGGTGCAAGTTTTGAAGAATTGGAAGCACTATTTGATGGGAAAAGAGAAAATAATCCACACAGATCACCAGCTATTACAATATTTGTGAGCCCATAGTAAGCTACAATAGACTAGGCATTACAAGTGGATGGTGTTTTTATAGCAGTTTCATTTGGTGATCAAATATAAGAAGTGAAGCACAAACAAGTTGGTTGATATGCTTTCAAGGCTGCCCACATAAAATATTATAGCTTTGGAGATTCTTATGCACATGGATCCATTCACCCATGATGCATACAAAAAGGAATATTCAAAAGATGAGGACTTCAAGGAGATGTATCAGCAGTTGCAGAGTCAGACTCATGTGCACGATGGTGACAGCACTGTTGACTACCATCTACAAGATGAGTTACTCTACAAATTGGATAAGCTATGTTTTCCTAAATGTGAGCATTTGCAGCTAAGTAGAGAGCCTCAATCCTCCAAGGTTGCAGGGAACTTTGGTGTAGGGAAGACCATCGCTAACTTGCAGAGGTGTGTGTATTGGCCTAAGATGCAAGAGCAAGAAGCTACGTTCGTAAGAGGATGCATGATTTGTTGTACTAGTGAGCATAGCAACAGGAAATAGGGTTTGTATCACCCCTTACATGTACCTACTCGTCATTGGGAAATAATTTCCATGGAAATTGTGGAGGTTTACCGACAACCAGGAAGGGACATGACTACCTATTCATGGTAGTTGATAGGTTCAACAAGATGTTTGTTCTAATGCTCTATATAAAGACCATTAGTGTACAAGAAGAGGTAAACTTGTTCTTTGGATAGGTATGGGTACACTTTTGGATGCCAAGGAGCATCATTTAAAATAGGGAAACAATCTTTATTAGTGCATTCTAAACTACATTTTGGGAGAAGAAGGATACGAAGTTGAATATATCTACAACATTCTATCCACAGATAAATGGCTAGATAGATGTAGTCAACAAAACTTTGGTGCAACTTCTAAGGGCTTAAAACTAGAAGCATCTGAAGACTTGGGATGAAAATCCGGTATATATACAACATTCTTAGAATAGAGCAATCCACACTTCTACAAGAAAGTCCCCATTTGAAACTTGTTTTGGATATTTTCCACGTACACCTTTGGATATTGCATATGGGAACCAAGGAAGAATGAAGGAATACCTTATAGGAGATGCTTTAAGGGCTGAAAGAATTATAGAGAAGAACAGGCAAGTCCATCAATAGGTACAGGAAACACTACAGAAGTCGCAAGTGAAGTATAAAGCTAGTCATGATCAGCACATAATAGAGAAATCATTTAAGATTGGAGACAAAGTATGGCTACAGTTGAACAATGAGAGGTTCTAGGGGCCTAGTACAAAAACCAAGTCTATGAGTTATGGTCCCTTTCAGATACTGGAAAAAGTGGGTGATAATGCCTATCAACTCAGTTTACCACCATATATGTGCATTTACTCAAGTATAAATGTATAGAATTTGAAACTCTATGAGCCTTCCATTCTAGATCAGGAAGAGGAATAGGTCCTGCCTTCTGTGGAGGATTCGGAACCAAACACTCAGGCCAAGTTGAAAGAAGATACAATTTTGTAGAAGAGGCTCAAAACTACAAAACAAGGGTAACAAGACCTTTGGCAGATTGGGTTGAAGTGACAACTTCTAAGCAAAGCTAAATGGTACACCTAAGAGAATGTGAAGGAAAATTTTCCTCACCTCATTCAATAAAAGCTTTTAGGGACCAAAATCCTCCCAAAATTGGGTTGTGATCTGAATTAGGTCATTATATTATTTTTCATCCATCTCGATGCATTTGGAGTGGAAAAAATGGAGGAATTAGCTCACGAGACTATTTTTACTGGTGGGGCCTAGTCTGGCAAAACAAGGTCTGAAATCTTCCTGGACTATTTTGAGGCATCAAATGACGTTTTTTTGGGGCAAAAATTTGTCACTTAAGCGCTACACATTTTCATGCTATTCTACACACATAGATATTTCCAACAGTGAAAGAATTGCATCAATCAGAGTGTGTATTCAAAACTTATACCACTTAGAAGTTGACCTTCCTGTTTTCACACCTATAGTTTGGGAGGATGTCGCGTCAACTCCCATTATTCATGGAAAATGGGCTAGCCATGTGTTTTTGATGTAAAAGAATCTAGAAGAGTCTATTTTGTAACTCTAGTTAAGATTTGATGTAGTCAAACTTAACCACTAGTAGGCTATTGGGTTGTGTTATAACCAGGCCACTAGGAGGAAGAGGCTTTACATTCTTTCAAGATAATTTTGTTCCATAGTTAAGAAAATATAGCTATGAGAGATAGGAGGTAGAGCACACATAGAGGATTTGTGCATTGTAGCAACCCACGAGCCATAGATATTACTTTTTTGTATCTGCAACCATATTTTTAGACAAAGAAAGAGAGCGCAACAACCTCACCTTCTAGTGAGGTTCTCTCCCGAAACGGCTTCCCAAAGAGCATATCTTTTGTATTACATGTGTGTGGCATTATTTTTTCATTCTCTAATTTTCTTCTTGATTTACTTTTACATGAATGCACTAATTAGAGTTAATTTTATAAATCTAGAAATTAAATAAAATTGTAATAATGTAGAATCTCAAATTTTTAATATAATATTATCAAATCTATTGTGAAAAACTGTCCAATGGAATATCCATGATGGTTTATGATCAGAGCCTGATTGTACATGTAAAGGAAAAATATGGGACTTGGAGGCTCTGCATCGATTATCGAGCACTAAACAAAATCACTGTCAGGAACATGTACCCAATCCCATGAATTGATGACCTACTAGACCAACTCAAGGGGGCCAAGTATTTCAACAAGATTGATCTGAAGTCTGGTTATCACCAAGTTCCAATAGAGCCCATGGATGTATGGAAGACCACCTTTAAATCCAAGGAAGGCCTTTTTGAATGGTTGGTTATGCCCTTTTGGTTGACAAATGCCCATGCTACTTTTACGAGGCTAATGGATGACATCTTACAGGCCTTCACTAACTCATTCGTGGTGGTTTATCTTGATGACATCCTCATATTTAGCAAGGTTTGGAAAGAACACTTGCAACACATTCAACAGGTCCTTCAAACCCTTCGACAACAAAAATTGTGTGCCAACTTGGAGAAGTGCACCTTTGGCATGAACCAAGTCCAATACTTAGGTTACATCATAGATGAGTGTGGCATGCATGTGGACCCAACCAAGATCCAAGTCATGCGATATTGGCCAGCCTTGACCACTTTAATGGAGCTTCATAGCTTTTTGGGCATTGCAAATTTCTATTAGAGGTTCATGTTGGGATTCTCCCATATTACTTGGCCTTCGAGTTAGATTACTAAGGGCAAGGCGAAAGCAAAGTTTTCAAGGTCCAAGTCCCAATAGAAGGTTTTTGTTGAGTTGAAGCACCACCTCTAATGTACATCAGTACTCAAACCACCAGACATGTAGTACCAATTGAAATCGAGACAACCCTCACTCAGCATGGGCATTCAGTGACCTATCATAGTGAGACACTTTCTGATATAATTCAGAAGTACCCTACCTATGTTAAAGAGATGTATTCCATCGTGTAGGCTTACCAACAATGGAAGCACTACATTCTGGAGAAGGAGATGGTCATCCACGTCGATCACCAACCTCTTCAGTTTATACAGACACAAGGGAAGTTTCAGAATGATTGCCATAAAAACTGGTCTACATATTTGCAACAATTCCACTTGATCATTAAATACAAAAAGGGCATCACTAATCATGTTGTAGACTTCCTTAGTCGGCCCCCGGCTGTAGCACTTACTACTGGTATGCACTCTTATGTTCACAATACCTCTGGATGGCTGTAATTATACAAAAATGATCCAAAGTTCACCTCAACATACTAGATGCTAGTAGTTGGCAAGAAAGTTCTAGATTTCAACCTCAAGGATGCATTATCATGCTACCTGGGCCACCTTTGCATTCCTTCAAGCGAGTGTGCCAAGCTAATTTGGGAGGCACACTACAATTGGGTCACAGGACACTTTGGTGTGGAGAAAACTATGGTTGTACTACAAAAGTATTTTTATTGCCCCAAACTCTGATTGGATGTTGGTAAATATATTAGATCATGCACCGCCTATGCCATCGCCAAGCCAACCAATAAGAAGCAAGGCTTGTTCACTCCTCTGCCTACTCCCAGCCACCCGTGGAAATCCATCTCCATGGGCTATATGTGTGGCCTCCCTTCTACCAAGCATGGTAATGACTGTGTATTTGTGGTAATTGAGATATTTTCTAAGATGGCTATATTGGCAGCCTGTAAAAAGAATATCACAATAGTGGAAACTACCAAACTCTTCTTTGAACGAGTATGGGTACATTTTGGGATCCCTCAAACCATTATTATAATCTATTATGAATACTTACAAAATAATAATAATATTGTATTTATTATTATATCATCGTATGACCATATTATAAATATATCAATAATATTTTATACTAATAATTACTTATTAATATTATTATATTAGCTTAATAATAACATTATATATATTATATTAACACTAGTTTAATGATGGCGAGCTATGGTGGTGACTAATCAAGGTTCACCATTCCCAGTGTTTGCTTCCCTAGGGTTGGGTTTCTCGTGACTTCCCATTGTGTCAGGTTTTCTTTCGATTTAATATGGATTATTGTAGACTTCTATATGTATTTGGTCTGTCTCCTCTTCCATTGTTTTGATAGATAGAGGTTCCCTTAGTTTTTTGGGTCCGATCACCTATATTTCTTATCAGTATTTTATCTCTATATCTTTTGAGGGCTATGTATGGATTTTGAAATTTTGATTATGAGCCCTCTCTCTCCCCTCATTCACATATATTTGTAAATTTTGTAGGTGGTTTTATAATATCTCCTCTTTTAGTGGTTTCTTTGGCCAGTGCTCTTGGTATCTAATGTTATTAACACTCATTTATGGTGGATTTCTCAATCAAAATGATTTCTTATGGGGAAAATGAGGATGCTCCCCCATGGATTCCATCGAGCTTCAGCAAGGACATATGATGGCTTTCATAGCCTTGGAGTCTAGGGTTTAAAGGTCTAGTTTCGAATGTGTGCCCTTCTCAATCTTCTTTTCTCTCATACTTTCTGCTTAGCAATGCCTCAATAGGTAGTTCCAATTCATCTAATGCCTTCACATTCCTAAATGTAGTGGGGTTCTAAAATGGGGTATTATCAGGCCAGTGAAAATTTTCTTACATCTCCCCATCTAGGAGTAAAATTTTAACAACCCTGGTTAAGGCATTAAAGAGGAAAAAAAAGTATTTTGGCACATTTATTTATGAAAATAATGGAAATTAGGAGAAAAGGAAGGTGAAAGGTCATAGGTTTCATATGAAGAGGAAAATGAAGGGAAATAATGGAAAATGAAGAAAACAGAGGCCTTATTCATAAAAGGGCTTCTGAAGATCAGTTGGCAAGCTTGGTTAGTGTAACCTTTTGTCAGTTTAGCTTTGGATCTCTCTCGTTATTATCTCTCTCTCATACTCTTGGAGCCTTAGAGTTTTCTTGGAGCACTTTGGCATTGGAGCAAGAAAGGAAAATAAGGAAAGAGGAAGCAAAGATCAAGTAGGGAAAGGTGAGATCAAGCAACTATAGTAGGCTTCATTCCAGGGATCGACTTGTGTGTGTATTTTCCTTGCTAGATTTGGCATGCATGGGATTGTGTGTGTTTATTTTCTACCATGGCATGGGTTTTTCCAGGTGTGACAGTATTTTTAGCCTAGCCTTGCCATTTCCATATAGCTTTAATGAGATGATTTCTCTCATGCAGTTTATGTGGATGGCTCGATTGGATTCAAAGCTGAGTGGGGTGGATCTATGAATTGACAAACACATGGTGGTAGTGGTCCCAAAACGAGACTGAGGATGCATGAAGCCACTCACCTAGTAACCCTTGAACCAAACTATAGGTTGTAGTAAAGCCAGATTGTGTACCTCAATGGACCTAGGATTCGTTTTCAGTGAATAGCAGGATATATGGTAAGGACTAGAAGTTGAATTTCTCTCCTTTGGACCTAGTGATTCTAGGATGGAATGCACAGTAAATCCTTGATAGTATGTCTCGGTGTAGGGCCTAGTCATCCCTGGATTGGACTGCAAATGCATGTAATTCCTAAGAGACTAGGAGGCACTCAAATTCGTAACGGTGTAGGTAGAGAACTCCGGTTGAATCCACATTGATTGGTGTTTTTGATGTGTTTTATGAGACTCACATTCATTCTTGGAATATGGCATGGGGATGATTGGCTGAAGAGAGGCTGGGCTTAGCCAATCTATGGTCGGGTGGAATGTGGTAGTCCCATATTCGGTCGGCTCATTGCATTGATTAATGATAAATTCATTCCATTGATTTTCATGTGTAAATCTACTGGTATATATATGGATTTTGATCGCTGATATGTTTATTGTAATTATATTCCTACTATGCTACTTATATGTTCATTTTATGGAAGCAACTATATTTGGCTCTCATCATGTTCTTAGCTATATTTGAATGAATATTGGATCTATGACCTAATAAGTGATAAGGCAGCAAATGACATGAGGAAAAAATGGTCCAAGGTGATTCTCAGATAAGTAACAAATCCCTACACATAACTCTATTATTTACACCTATAGGTTACATGTCAATGATATGTTTTATGAAATTCATGTCATGGCTAGTGGGGGTCTAGTTAAGGCCTTGATCAACTATTTGCTTTTGAATCATTGTTTCCCTCTAATTTACTTAATTCTGAGTGTTCATTCCATTCTGGGCAGTGGCCTGTGTGGTTAGCCCAAAAAAGTGGCTCAAATCCCAGAGTCCTGGCACAAAACTAACAAGTTTCAACAACATTCACTGATAGGAAGGCCTAGGAGAGCAACTTTAGGTCTCTAGTCACTCCCTTGCCTATAGCATGAGAGAGACTAAGCCTTAAATTGTCTATAACAATAGTGGGACCCAAGGACAGGGTGTCTTAGTGGCTGACTTGTCTCATGAGGATTCTACTGATGGTGTTGGATGATTTTATATGACGTTTCATTGATTCCACTTCCTTAAGGTCACCTAGGAGATCGAATCTGATTACAATAGCCTCTTGTCTCATGTTTACCCCAGTTGACATGGTAACTTGGGTGTATTTGAGAGGAGGGTGTTATAGAGTGGTATCAGAGGATGGATCAACGCTTGGACTCAATGGGTTGAATGTGTTGGTCATGCATGCATGTCAGTTGCATGTGTGTCTCTAACACTTTAATTTCGTGTGCTTGTTGCATTTTCTTGATGATCGATTAGGGTTGTAGTATGGTTTCCATCGAGAATTTGATGTTGATTTCATTAAATGTATTAGTCATGAGTACGTGACTAGTTTCATATGGTTATATGTCACTTATATGTTGATTTTATGTTGCCTACTTACATCCTTGTATGTTAGGTTAAATTCTGGAATATTTTGGATTACCTGTATCAGTCTTGTAGGCTGATTACAAGAATTAATCACTTATGTTCAACTACATGCATCTATGTGCATGCGTCGTTGATTTGGCATTTCTTATGTACACTATTGGTTACATCTAGCAATGTGTACAATGGAGTAACGGTTGTTTACATGCATGGGTAATGGTTTTTGTACTTGATATGGTCACGCATTGATGATTGGACTCTAATTAGAATGATGTGTGTATGGTTTTGTACTCATTTGTTATATGTCTATATACTGATGTCATGCATGTATGGTCTTGGTTATAACTTGAATATTAGGTCAAACACTCTTTGTGAAGTCATTGTATGCCATTTAGGTCATCATGGTGCTATCGGTATGTTATGATGCTAATGGGTTGAATGAGGTAAAGAAGGAGATGCAAATCATCAAAGTGAAGTTACCGCATTGGACCTCGAGGCGAGAGCATGTCATCATACAAGTTTGTATGTTTGGCACGCAGGTATGTTGGTTAATGATCATTAAATGCATTAGGGTTATATACATTAGGTTATGTACATGTATTTTGATGGTATGGTTATGTAGATGATAGATGATATTTGATTAGTATATTCATAGGCACATGTGTTGGATAGTCACGAATGATAGTAAATTGTGGATGTATACATTATTATTTTTTTTTATGTTAGATAACTTGATGATTAGGTTTTATGTTGTTGATGAGCATGATATATAGCTTATTGTTGTTATGTGCTATTAACTTTATGATTAGGGTTATTTCATTGATATCCTCAAGTTGTAATTTGGATCGGTCATATGTGTTATCACTCAGGTTTTCCTAGAAGTTGTGTAAGAGGAAAGTATACCTGAGGTAACCACAAACCAACCTTTTAGATGCAGAATCTAGCCAATCTGCATCCAGAGAGGGCTCTCTCTTTATGATTTATCTTTGTTCTTATAAGGTTTTAGGCTAGTTATAGATTCAAGAGTTTGTTTTGGGAAAATGGTGGAATCCACAAAGTAAGGGAAAGATTGAGAGCTTTTAGTCCATTGGGCTATAGATTCAAAGGATGGCTTTACTAGATTTCTATTCTAAGCACAAGATGGTATTACAGGGCAAGATAGCTAGACAGAGAACAATCCTTAAAATTTAAAGTGGATGGGATGATTTTGAAGGGATGAAAGGCAACTAAGAGTCTTTCACCATGTCCAAAGGAAATAAATGAAATGACTACAAACAAAGAGCAATGAAGAATCCGTTGTTATAGTAACCAACAATGTTTAAATTAGTAAAGCAAGAGCATTTAAGAATTCATGCTTATAACTAATTTAGAGGAAAACATAAAAAATAATAACATTTGGAAATAGAGTACAATTAAGAAAATTCTGTTTCAATCTCTTATGCAAATTATTCAGGAATGGATATGATGGTATTATGTGTTTAATATTAGTAAAGCAAGAGCATTTAAGAATTCATGCTTATAACTAATTTGGAAGAAAAAATCAAGAATAATAACATATAAAAACAGAGCACAATTAAACGAATTATGTTCCAATCTCTTATGCGAATTATTCATAAATGGATATGATGATATTATAGACTGATATAAAATTTCAAAGAAAGGGTAGAAACACTTATTGAACTGTTGTCCAACACATGAATCCTGCAACAAGTCCCGTGCTTTAAATCCTCATCCAGCCAAGCCACAAAAAATTTCTCCAAGTGCTTTTATTCTGAAGTTTCAATGTTACAGCCAAGTAATGGAATCCCCCTTCAATGCTTCCAAGAGTGGAGTATTTATACCAATTCTAAACTAAAATATCTTGAAACAAATATCAAAATTGGTTCACAAATCTCTCCAACTATTTACATAAATAGAACTTAATTAAAGGACACTCAAACTAATGCATCTATTTGGCACTATTTTGTATGGATAGGTGATGACAAAGATAAGAATTCGAATTTGATCCAACTCTTAGTTGATGATGAGGCATCCAAGTCACTAACTGTTTCCTTTGTTTGTGCAATCTGCTCCAACAATTCTGCAAACTTTGGGTCCAATGATATTTTTGTATTTCTCAATCCGTAATAGATATGTAAAAAGTGAAAGATTTTATTGTAGATCAATATGTTGGTGAGATAAACCTCTTTCATTTTCCCAAAATTCATCTCCAGCTATGCATAATAGTCTCTGTAAAAATACGTGTAAAACAGAGGTTTACAGAGTCTGAAAAATGGCCTGTAAAGATGCGCATGTATATCTCATTATAAAATCACTGTGAAAACAATGAGATAGGTTTTTGTAGATGAGTATCTTAGGAAAAAAATCTCCTTCAGTTTTTTATGAAGTATTTTGGATTGGCCAAAATACCCTCTTAAGAACATAAAACTCCTTCATTTTTGTAACATTCATCTTGGATTGATCACAATATTTTCTGCAAAACTATGACTAAAATATGCAATTTCTGCAAAAATGTTCCTTCTTGTTATGTTTTTTCATCTTTTTACTTTCTTGCTCTTTTGACTGTTTTACTTTCACTTTAGACAAACCTCAATATTGGTGAAAGTATTATAATCTCTTTTTACCATTTT